>VZSE01002187.1:248966-264738 GCA_013398275.1 Promerops cafer | reverse complement strand
GGCCCACTGCTCGGCCCCGGGGCTCCGCAGTGCGGCCCGGGCTCACCGAGGGCTCCCTTTGTGCCAGGCCCAGCCGACGGAAAGGGAAAGGTCCGGAGCTGCTGCCCCGGCCGCCCTCCCGCGCCCGTAGAGCAGACAGATACGCCACGGAGGCCCCTTTTTTTTTCAGTCCGCTGGTTTGCGAAATGGTGGCGTCTCTTTTATCGGAACGGGGAGATTTGTTGGCTTCCGTGAGGCTGTGCGTTATTTTTAACCTGTGTTCTTCTATAGGATAGTTACGAGCATGAGGGCATAAGGGACTGAGAGGTTTCATTTCCTACACTGTTGGAGAACTTCTCGGCGTTAGTAGTCGGGTCTCATTGGCGTCTCTGGCTACCTTCGTAACTCGTCTGGTTTTTACTAAGTTAATGGCCAAGAGAAATATCTCTTCGGAGATGCCTTGAAAGTTAACTAGCAGAAAATGCTAGTATCGCAAACTTTAAAATTCTGCTGGAAGCCAGCACTGACACCCTTTAAAACAGCTGGGAAGTCTGAATTCGTTTTCCACTCTCTTGAAATGCTCTTCAATGTGCCTTTTTATTCACTGGGAAAACATGAATTTTGTTGTGAATACCGAGGTTAGGAAGCATTAGTCTGCTGTTTTTTCCTTTGTGTTTTCCCAAGATGCAGATGCTCAAGGCGAGCCTACTTTTTGTTCCAAAAGATTTTCGACTAGGGACATTTTGTCTCCCTGGTACCATTGTAAGGAGTTTTTAGCTCTGGTCCATGCTTGGTTTATGTAAGGGGCAGACTTTGTATTGTCTTTCCACAGTTTTGCAACCTTTCTGTTACATACAGAGTCAATATTTAAGTCATGTATATGAAATGTTATCTTCTGAGCACCACATAAGTTGTTGCTGACAGCAGGAAGGTAAGGTCACAAGCAGGAAGCTGGATAACCAGCAGCGTTACTGCCTCAGTCCAAGCTCAATCACTTTGACTCAAGGAGGCAGCTGCTCTCCGTTCACTGTAATGATGTTGTTTCCTCACTGTTCTGAATAGCCTTAAGTCAATACCTGGTTGAAATCTGGGAGTGGGGGTAAGCTGGTTGAGCTAGTGTTTTGGGTTGGAGGACTGTAAGCTGCTGGTTTGGGTTTACATAATTTATATTTCCCATTCAAACCAAACAGGGCAATCAGAGTAATGTAAGGGTTTTGTCAGTTCTAACTGGAAGGTCCACTTGATATTGTAGTCTTGCTTCCTGTCACAAACTTATGCATAACATTATTGTTCACATTTTAGGGCTGGTTGGCTGCATCCTGGAATTGGGGGAATTTGTGGGGGAATTGAAGAACCGTCAAAGTAATTCATACACTTAATGGCTACTTTATGAGAGGGGGCAGGTTGTGGAAGGTCACTGAAAGTACAACTGTTTGGGAGGTTTTCTTTGGTGTCTGAAGAGGTTAGGGAACATTTTCTAGAAAGGCAAAAAAAGTTTGATGCATGTCTTTTTAATTATCACTGAGGAAACAAAAAAGCAAGTACTGTTGTTGTATACTGCCTGGGAAGAAATTTTTCTTAAAATACAAAAGTAAACTGATGTGATTTGCATAGACAAAAATCCACATACTAATTGTTATTGTCTGCTTCTCTTTCAGATTGAAGCAAGTGATTTGTGATATAACTGAACTTCAATAGAGGGCTTTTTTTAAAAAAAAGTTGTTCTACAGTGCATCAGAGCAAGTTACTGCTTTACTTTTGAGTGACTTACAGGTGCTTGCCTGCATTGCAATAAAGGACTCATATATTGAGCAAGACTTATTTATCTCTTCATTTTGGAGAGTCTAATAAACTGTTATTACAGTTTCTGTACTGACTTTCAAAGTTTTGAAGTCTAAAAAGACATCTTTAAAGATAAAAGCATGAGCACGGCCAGAACAGAGAACCCTGTTATAATGGGTCTATCCAGTCAGAATGGGCAGTTGAGAGGCCCTGTAAAACCCAGCGGGGGCCCAGGAGGTGGAGGCACACAAACTCAGCAACAGATGAACCAGCTGAAAAATGCCAACACAATCAATAATGGCACTCAACAGCAAGCACAGAGTATGACCACCACTATTAAGTAAGTGTTTGTATCGGCTGCCACAAAGGGAGTGTTTAAAAGTTGTGTATGGGAAAGCATTCTTGGATCCCCACTTGGAAAATGTTGTCTTTTGTTGTTTTGTGGCATGGGCAGTTAGAAGTGTCCTGTGATGTACGTTACGAAAAAAAGCTGTGTTTCCATGTGCGGGCTTCTCTCCAACGGTTATTGTTGTGAAAATCCAATTTGATGCTGTGCTTTTCTGAGTGTGAGCCACTGTCAGAGGTAGCCCAGCTTTAGAATCCTTTGTTTTTTGCTTGTTGGAAGTGGTGCAAGAGGGAAGTACGGGAGTAGGAAGGAACTGAACTGACATTTAAGACAGAGGAGGAAATGGCACCTGGTCTCAGTCTAGTTGTGTATGCCTTTCAGTTTGTTGCAGTTCTTTCTCATGGTGAGAAATACTTTAAAGACCGTTATCTTTTGTCATTGATCTGAAATAGTGGTTCCTGATCTCCTCATTGTAATGCTCTGACTTTAATTTATCAAAGCCTGAGCTGAGAGGATACAGTCCCACTGTGACATCCTGCTGCCATCCAGCTAGTTTTGGAAGTGTGCTGGCTGGAATTTCTGAAAGGTGTAAAATACTTGGATGGTATGGTAACATGTTGCTTTTCTTATTTTTTCCATGGATCCTCCTCACCCTGAACAGCATTGGCTTTTATTTTGTTAATTATTTGTGAAGGAAGTGCCAGCTCTCCTCAGAGAAAGCGTGATGGAACACTCAGGTTCCTAAAATCTGTCTAACCTGCCCTCTCCCCTCCCCCCCCTTTTTTTTAATGTATTACATGGTTACTCCAATGAATGTCGTGAATTAAACTCATCAAAATTCACACGTGACTTCCTGGGGCTAGTGACGGGAAATACTTGCTTTCCACTCTACGGTGGCTTTCAAGAGAGGATGGGTATCTAAATCTCACTGAGAGCAAACGACATTTGGTCAACAAGTGGAGTGATTGCTTACTTAGTTTTTTCACCAGAAGTGTTTTCTACCATTTCACATTACTTGGGGATTAAGAATGAATGGAGCCCTGGGCAGGAGACTTTTTCTTTTAAGTCATGAAATATTCTTGTGTGGATTTATTATAGCTAGTTTCTGTTATGTGACTAAGTAAGTGCTCAGTTTTAAATCTGTTCTACTGTTTGACTCAGTGCCCTAAAAATGGGACTTGAATCATGACTGGATAAAGACTCCATGGTTTTGTTTGGCAGACAGCTGATTTTGTCCGTTTACAGTTTTCTGCCTGTTACATCCTGCTTAGCTCAGAGAAGACTTGAGCTCATATATGTAGGCGCTTTTAGCTTTGAGGAGGTGAACATATTACATGTTCATCACTACATCTAAGAAAATAAAATGCGAAATCAAAATACTAATTATTTAAAAATCTGTTTTCATTTTATTTTGCTATAGACCTGGTGATGACTGGAAGAAGACTTTAAAACTCCCTCCAAAGGATTTGAGAATCAAAACTTCGGTAAGGATGATTGAATTATAGGAATAAATATTAAATAAAATTCGTGGGAGAGCTTGCAGTGGTAAAATACTGTCCTGAGCGAAGGCTAAAAAGTAGGTCAGCTCCCGCTGTTTTAAATGAAGAATTAATTTGTTCTCTCAACTGCTTGTGAGTGCTGCTTCTCTTGGAAAGCTCAAAAATGGAGTTCACAGTGGATTTCTTACTTTATTAGTATCATAGCATGACACAGGCAGCATCTGCGTCATGCGAGGCAGATGAGAAGGTGTTGCTGTATACACTCAGGAGCTGTGTTTGGCTCTGAGAAAGTGCATGTTTCCTTTGCTGCTGTAGGGTGTTGCATGGGTTAATGGGAACTCTTTTATAGTAATTTGTGGTCTTCCTGTACAGGCAGTTTCAGATCAATCTACAGCTGCAGGTTTTATGACCTGATCTTATGGATGTGCTTATTTTTTTGATTATTCAGGACGTGACCTCCACAAAAGGAAATGAGTTTGAAGATTACTGTTTGAAACGGGAGTTGCTGATGGGAATTTTTGAAATGGGCTGGGAAAAACCATCTCCTATTCAGGTTGTTTGAAAACAGACTACTAAGATGCTGCTTTTAATTTCTGTAAATGTATTGACATTCTTATGCCTAAATGTCCAATACTTATGCTGTCACTGGGGAAAACTGAAGCTGTGAACAAAAACCTGGTGTCCCTTGGGAAAAGCAAGAATTTCTAACCCCCAACTAAATCACTAAGTCATTCATTGAGTGACTTAGTGATGGGACTGCCTTACACTTTTGGAGAAGTTAACTTGGATTTTCCTTTTCATGCTGGAGGTGTTAATTTGTTAATTCTCTGTTCAGTAATGTCTTTTACATAAGTAGTCCCAGGGATCTGTTCTATAAATTTTCCAAAACTGAGTTACCATTGGCTATGTACCTTTAGTTGTTAAAAATATAATTATGGCTTTATCAGTGTTGGTTCTTTTTACTGTAATCTTGTGAAGAAGAGTTATGAAGATGGTGGGAGAGAGAATAATATCTTAGCAAGTTTACTTTTCTGTACCTCCATCTTTCTTTTACTTCTAAGGCTTGTTCTATTAAGAACTGTTCGTGTGAAAACTTCGTGGGGGTGGAAGGTTGAACTCTCATTTAAATGGTCTTTCAAGGTTTATCACTGACACAGCTCTGCCACCTGGTCTCTTTAAGGCACGAGAGAACTATGGCTTGCTTTGTTTATAAACATATTCTCATGGTGCCACCTTTCCAAAAGGCTGAGATTTCTTTAGATGTTGCTGAAAAAGGTAGTAAAATTAAAAATACATGGGGCCTGTGTTTGGATGGCTGAAGATTTTATGAGAAGTATATCACAGGAATATAGAGGCTGGAATCACATGGGCTGAGGTGGTTCTGATGTTCAGATATAGGTGGGAATCTTTTTCCGTAGGAGGAGTTTGCTAGTGACCGTCATTGGCTCTTCACTTCTTGTTTTCCCAACTTTTCACTTTTTTCCTAATGTGTTAGTATGGGTTTATTTGTGGTACCTGATCCCTTTCTTATGATCAAGTTCGAAGTGGGATGTGTCGGGGAACTCTTTTTTGATGGGTTTAACCTCTTCCTGTTGTGAGTCTGTCATGCTTGTAGTTGCAGGATAGTAATAATAATAATGGTCATGAAACAGTCAGATTTCACGTGGTACTGTTAGTGAGGGGAGTTAAATTTGGTCAGCCTCTTCAGTGAAATATGGCTTATGATTAATTGCTCGTGCACTTTCTATCCTTGCTTTTCAGGAGGAGAGCATCCCCATTGCTTTATCTGGTAGGGATATCTTGGCTAGAGCGAAAAATGGAACAGGCAAGAGTGGAGCCTACCTCATTCCTTTACTTGAACGGCTAGACTTAAAGAAGGACAATATACAAGGTCAGTGGAGGTGGATCTCACTTAGCTGCAGCCAGATAATGGTGTCAGTCACTACATAAGAGACTTGAATCTAAAACTGGTTAATGAAATTGGGCAGTGTAGGTTATCTGCTTGTACTTCCAGAGAAAGCTAATGGGGAGTGATGGAGAGGAGGTGTAATTTGCGAAGTCTCACAATTGCTTTCAAAAGGTTCAAATAGAAGAAGGCTTGTAGACTTTTCTGTCTTGCCCTGGAAAGTGGATGTGGAGTAATAAGCAAGCATGCTGGCTGGGATACTTGTGCAGAGGGAGCATCAAGGGCTGTGGAACCCTTGCATGGAATTTGCCTTGTCAAAAGCAGTTCCTAGGTCTTGTTCAGGATACCCAGAGTGGAATTTCTAAACTGTGCTTTTCATTATTTTACTTCATGGAGTCTCTGTCTCCTCTGAGGATGAGTTTTTAAGATACAGGGTGTTACTAGTAACTCACAGTGATGTTTTTAACTTCTAGCAATGGTGATTGTTCCCACCCGTGAACTAGCCCTGCAGGTCAGTCAAATCTGTATCCAAGTCAGCAAACACATGGGAGGTGCCAAAGTGATGGCAACAACGGGAGGAACCAATTTGCGAGATGACATAATGAGACTTGATGATACAGGTCAGAGCACTTTAGCTACACTAAGGTTGCTGTTTCTTTGTGGCTTTTACAATGTGGTCATGGAATTTCTGCTTGTTACTGTTTGCCTGTTACAGAACAGACTACAATGTCTTGTTTGCTGTTCCTATACTGTTCTCATTCTTCCAAAGTGTTCATATGAAACATGACCATGAATGCTGGAAGGAAATACAGTTTTAATCACCTTAACATAGAGGGTTTTTTTTGTTTCTCTCTTTTTTTTTTTTCTCTCTCTCTTCTAACCTTACAGTGCATGTGGTGATAGCTACCCCTGGGAGAATTCTCGATCTCATCAAGAAAGGAGTAGCAAAAGTTGAGCATGTCCAGATGATAGTATTGGATGAGGCAAGTTGCTTAATGTTAAATGTTCCGGGATTTTAACAGCAAGTTAAAGGAATGATGTGTCTCAGTGAGTGTCCTTTTGGTGCACAGCAGTGATTCAAACTTGCTTAGAGACATTGTGAGGTCTCCTCCGTTTCTGAGTATTTTTGAGAAACTATTTTGACAGTAGGAATTTTTTGCATGTAAATCTTATAAGAAAACAGCCAAGGAAGATTTGCCTTTCCTGTCTTTGCTGATGCTGAAGAATAGAGTAACAGTCTATTCTGCAACAAAGGAATGCATTTCATTTGGTTTCTGTTTGTAATGAGTCAGCTGTGCTTACCATGTAATTGTATATAAAACTGATTTATGAACATCCAGTAGCATACAAGCTTCTGAGTGAGAGAGAATATAGTTGTGTGAAAGCTCTTGGATGACACTGGTAGGAACCCTGGTAACTGTTTTTTTTCCTTACCCCAAACGTGTAGCTACCAAAAGACTGAAATCTTATGCCGTTATTTTAACTTGCTGTTTATTACTTCTGTTGCTACAGGCAGATAAGTTGCTGTCTCAAGATTTTGTTCAAATAATGGAAGACATTATTCTCACGCTACCTAAAAACAGACAGATTTTGCTCTACTCAGCCACTTTTCCTTTGAGTGTGCAGAAGTTCATGGTGAGTGGAGATGTGTCCATGTAGGTATGGTGATGGTGGTGACATTGTGCAGGAAGGGTGTGAATGAGTGCATAGCTGTTAGTGCTTGGTTTTTTAAATACATCTAAACTTCATCGGTTTAATCTAAATCAGCCTAAGTCTAGGACACAAGTTTGAAAGCAGTTTTTTGGCCCGCAGTTGCATTAATGGGAAGTGTGCAGTTTTTGCCTATAAGGTACTGTTTTCCACTTTGTGTATTAGTTACATCATCTGTGTGGATTTGCTTCTGGAGGGTGCTCCTGTTTGACCGGCTCAGTCACCTTGGATTTATAAGTAATTGTTTGTGAACATTTACCCACCCTGTCTGTTTTCAGCACAGCATGAAGAGTGAGTGGCTAAGTAGTGCATCCTTGCCTTGGAGGAAGTTAAGTGTGGTGTAGAGTGGGAACTACTTATATTGTTTTGCACGTAGATCTGCCTGCTTTACCAATATCTTTATTTTTCAGAATTCCCATTTGCAGAAACCCTACGAGATTAATCTGATGGAGGAGCTGACCTTGAAGGGAGTTACTCAGTACTATGCCTATGTCACTGAGCGTCAGAAAGTGCACTGCCTCAATACACTCTTTTCCAGGGTAAGGAGTAGCACTGTGTCAGGAACATACCAGAACCTTTTTCTCTATTGGGGTCAAGAATAAGACTGAGTGTTTTAAAGGCAGCCTAATTAAAATTTTTCCTTGTCAAAATGTGCTATGTATCTAAGGCTAAAAATGCATGCTTCTTGTCCAGCATCTCTGTGTTATAGAACTTTCTTAATTGTTTCCCTTCCTATACAAAAATATGTCCGATGTAAATTACCAGCAGCATACCTGCTGTGCTTTCTTTCTGGAAGGGATTTAGACATGTCTGGGATCCTCTGTTAATAAAATACTCCATTTATTGAGAATACTGTTTATACGTTCAGCTCCAGATTAACCAGTCGATCATTTTCTGCAACTCCTCTCAACGGGTTGAATTGCTAGCCAAAAAGATCTCCCAGCTGGGCTATTCCTGCTTTTATATCCATGCTAAAATGAGGCAGGTGAGTATGAAGTCTATTCCACCCCACCTCAGGCTTTACTGAACAGCTGAATTAAGTCTCATGCTTGCTTTAAGTTTGCATGTTTTTCATAAACTGAAACATGTATTGCTTTGCTGTAGCTTTGGTTTTAGATACCCACTGCCAACCTTCCCCCATCCCAGCCCTCTTTCTGGACTGTTCAGTGTATGTGGCCAGTTGGTATTTTACTACTTCAGGTCAGGTTAATTAATCCCAGTGTAAGCACAAGCTGCAGCCAGAAGGCACAGTTCTTAGTGCTGCTGCCTTGCTTTGGCAGCATGGGGAGCCAGGGTAGAGCACACAGTGTAACTAACTAAGATGGAAATGGGCTTGAATTAAATTACAAAAACCCCAATATGTAGTCCATTGAGTGCCCTGTGTGGCTTTGCGAACGGTAATCTTGCACTGTGACTGCAGGGGAATCTGAGAAGTTGAGGAGGTGGATTGGATCAAACCTCTTGGAGAAAGCTGTGGCTGGTGTATGGTGACCAGACACTTGTGGCCGTGGTGTAGCTGGTGAAAATGCCATTGCAGCTTTGCTGGTGCAGAGGTTTCTGTTAATTGTGCAATAGCTCTTACTTCTAGCTTCACATTATTAAAAGATGTCAGAAGGCTGAAGTGATGCATGTAGAATAGGAGTACTTTGAAACATCTTTTAAAATTTTATATGTAAACCAGTCTAGCTTGCTGCTCATGCAACTGACAGGTAATGCCAATATAATTGCCAGAGCAATAACTAATTGAGCAGAAACAGAAGTGGTGGTGTTACTGAGAACAGAGAGATACGGAAGTGGGTTCCTCGATGTCTGATTTTTGTGTGCTTTTGATCAGTCAGTAGATTATCTTTTGGCAAAGGGCAGCTCTGTTTTTTGCAGAATCCTTCCGCTTGTTGATTCCCTCTCTAAATTTCACTCAACAGTGATATTACTTAATCTTTGTGTGGCCCAAAGTGAGGTGTTTGTGAGAGGAGAGTCTTCACAGAAAATTGACTCATCCCGCCCCTAATTCTGAATCAGTAGTGAAAAATGCTTCATACTGGAAAAGAAAGTTACGGCCAGCTTCAGTTTTTAAGGGAATGAATAAAACGTGAAATTTGGCAAGGGGTGGCTGGAGAAAGACAGCAGTCAAAATACCAGTTTAACTTCCTTGATGTGATTTCATGTAATTGTAACTTTAGATAATCCTTTTCTGAGATGGTTTTGATGCCACCATAGGAGGTTTTAAAACACAGTAAGTCGTCTTTGTTGAAAAGTGGGATCAAGACCCTCTAGAATTTATTCTTTAGACTATATGGTAAGGGGTGCTAAAAAATTTGTACTGGCATCTTGTTTCAACTCAGCTGTTCTCTAATGAAAAGTAGGAGAAATTTACGCAATTGAAGTTGAGTGTTAGTTACCTGAATATACCTGAAAGTTAACAGTGTGTGGTTTGTGGGTTTTGGTTTTTCGTTTCTCTTTGTTTATGTGTATGTATTTCCAGGAGCATCGCAATCGTGTATTCCATGATTTCCGAAATGGCTTGTGCCGCAATCTCGTTTGCACTGGTAAGAGTTCCTAAACGTTTTCCTGTTTCTAAAGTTTGTGATAGAAAGTGCATTGTCTCTGGTATTGTAGATCAGTTAGCTGTAATAAACCAGAACAAGAAATTTTAATAAGATGTCTTTGGCAAGCCTGCATGTAACAGGGTGCAGCACTCCTTTAGGCACGTGGTGTTTTGTCTTTTGTGAACGTGCAGCTTGCCAACAAGTCATTTTACTGCAATAGTGTTTTCATTTTCACATGCGAGGGTTCCCTGAGCTGTTGGGTCGTAAACTTTATGATATATCAGTAGAGCTGTGACTGTGATCAAGTGAGGTTTTGCTGGTTCTTTTAAGTGTTTATAGCTCACTTTTTCTAAATACTTCTGTAGTTTTGACTGGCCTGTGTATGATCCTAATTCTTTGTTGTATGGCCTGTTTAGGTAGTACCTGGTGGTGTCTGTTATCACTACATATGTCTGGGCCATCTTAACAAAAATCGCTAGAAGCAGAGTAGAAGTAGTTGAGGTGGTGGAATGTAGTTCAGGTCTCAAGTCTGTTGTGGCACTGGCAATGCACAATTCTGTGTGAAGAGATGCTTAAGAAGAAATGGTCCAAAATAGTGCAACGTGGGGAAAAAACAGCTTTGTGGTTATTTTTTCTGTGTAGATGTGCAGATCTGGTGGTTTTGGTTGTTCTTGTATTATTCATGCTTATAATGTATACAGAGCAAGAGGAAGCTGTAACAGGATTGTATGTAAACTGTCTTCGACACAAGGAAAGCTTGTATCTCGAAACTAGTGCAAAGCAATGTTAATCACTGTTAATCTTTACAACCTAAATACTGTGAGCATTTGAGCTCATTGAAATTAACTTTCTTTGTGATCTGGATTATCTTTCAGATCTGTTTACCCGAGGTATTGATATCCAGGCTGTGAATGTGGTGATAAACTTTGATTTCCCAAAGCTGGCAGAAACTTATCTCCATCGCATTGGCAGATCAGGTGAGAGGAAAAACCTGTTTTAGGCGCAACTTTGCTGATGACTGTGATGCTTCTTAGCCTTGGATTGGCTTTTGGTTTTTTATTACTGTATTTGAGAATTACCTTAGGTAGGTTTGATTTTTCTGACAAATTTATTTTTGGGTATCATTTCAGATGGCTATCCTCACTGAGGATATTATCTGAATAAAGGGCTGTTTTCTTGAAACTGGCCTGAACAATCTAATGGAAAAAGAAAAAAAAAAGCCATATCTTACTTTTATCTCAGGAGACTTACTATTGCCCCTGTTTGCAGTTTGGGAGAATTCTATACTAAAATCTCAGCTTCAGTGTGTCTCAAGCCTAGAGATTTATGCTTTCTTCTGCATGTGTTTTGAGGTATGTTTCTTCTGTCTTGGAATCAGCAAAATATGCCCTGAAGAAAGGCAGTAAACAAAGGAACTCAGTGTAGTTGAACTTTGTAGTTCAGGCTTGTTCAAGAGCTCTGGAAGACTTTTTGCTGGTAATTATCCTGGAGCTTTGGTCAGAGCATTTTGAACCTCCTGAGTTTTCTTACTCCTACAGCAACAAAACTCCTTACCAAAAACTGATGTGGAAGATGTAGAGACCTGTGGCTGGATTTGTTTTTAACGTCACAGAATGATACTAACTTCACAGTCCGCAGACTTTTTCTCTTTTTCTGTCAGCCCCTATGTTAACTCAGTTCAGTTCAGGTGTATGTTTTTGGGTTTTTTTGTCAAGGTCGCTTTGGTCATCTTGGCCTGGCCATCAACTTAATCACCTATGATGATCGATTCAACCTGAAGAGTATTGAAGAGCAGTTGGGAACTGAAATTAAACCCATACCAAGCAACATTGACAAGAGCTTGTATGTGGCAGAATACCACAGCGAACCTGTAGAAGATGAGAAACAGTAAACATGTAGGTATCTAAGTGCCTTGCTGAGTAGTGATGTATTGAGTAACAGGAATGTCGTCGATGTGTCAGTGTTACCTCAGGGGAAGAGGGAAACTGATGTGATGAAAAAGCTCTGAATGTGAAAACAAGGGTTTGAAATAAAATGTCAGTGCAAGGAATTCCATGGATGTGCTGAAGGTGGGAGGGGAGGGATGAGTATTTTTTAGTTGTTTTAATTGAAAGGCTATATATGCTAAGGAGACCAAAAATGGGGAAAAGGGGGAGTGGGGAATGGTGTTGGGAGAGGCCAGGATGGAGTACTAGTAGCCTAATGAATTCTTTCTGTATTGCTAAGCTGAAATGAGAAACTGGTGAGGGGCAGAGAGGAAAGTAGTCCTCAAAAAGGTGAGGAGATAAAATGGATAGCTGTGAGAACAGAGCATCAACAGAAGAGTCAGCACCTCACCAGCCAGAAGGACCAGGTTCAAGCAAAAGGTGCTGCCTCTTTTGTATCCTTTGGTTCATAGAATTCTTGGAAGTGAACAAAGTAGGGAGTGAAGCTGTAATTCATCTTTGCTGCCACTTGAGGTCATCTACTTAGTTTCAAAAGAAAATGAGGTTTCACTGGTGGAGACTCATCTATAAGTGCTCCCTTTCTGTTCATTGTCTCAGGAAAAGCTACTGAGTTAAGTCCTTTTATAGGAAGATGACTTGCCCTGGACTGCAGTCAAGCTAAATTGGCTGCAGGATGATGATCTGACCGTAGTTAAGATGTCGTGCAAGATCCATCACCATACCGTTTGGGCTGAAAATCATTCTCATGGGTACTCTTCTCAGAGGTCATGAATTAGAAAGACAATACCAGTGAAGCTGCTGAAATTCTTTAGGATAGCCCTAGATAGTCATACTAAGCTGACTTGAAAGCTTCTGCTTTGATGGTTGAACCTTCTCCGTGTTTATAAATAAATAAAATACACAACAAGTAGTGAACGTGGAATAGGCTCTTGGGTGGCTTCCTAAGGGGAATGCTGGGACCTTGCCAGAGAGCAGTTTGCTGCTTCCTAAAATACAAGAAACCAAGAGGTAGTCATGTTCCATAGGTACAGAAGGGCATTAGCAGCACCTCTTTCTACAAAGCTGAAATTGGGATTGAGCTGTTCAATATGCCCTTTTACTTTTGAGAGCTGTTGCATAGTTAGTTGTGTGTGATTCATCACTTTGTGTTCTGGTTTTATATAGAACTGATTTAACTGTGGGTGTTGTGGTTGTTTGTTTTATTGGTTTTTTTCTGCTTTTTTTCTGGTTTATTTTTGTTTGTGGGGGTTTGTTGTTTGTTTTGGTTTGGTTTTCTTGTTGTTTTTGTTTGGTTTTGGGGGGTTGTTTGTTTTGGTTTTGGTGGTTTTGTTGTTTTGTTTTATTTTTTTTTTAGGCTTTGATTACACATGCCAGAAGGTGAAGCCCTATGATCCAGATCTGTGACACATCGTTTCTTTGGGGATACCCTTCTCTTTGTGGGTTTTTCTTCATCTTTTCATTTCGGAACTATGAAGACTAAAGAGCTCGGCCTTTTTTTCTCTTTAAATTTGGCAGCAAGGAAGAAAGAAGATAAAAGAAAGAATGTCTTTTTGTTTTTCCACTTGTTTGCACTGTGTGCTGATTGAACATTAGTTGCACTAACTGCTGGTTTTAAATTTTGTTTTCTTTGGGCGGGAGGGACAGCAAGGGAAGAAGAGAAACCCTGAAAAGAGAAGAATCTTGATGAACACGAGCTTGTCTGCTATTTCAAATTCTTTAACCATTGACTGAGTGCATTTCAACTTCTCCTGGTTACTCATCTGTTTTTTAAGCTAAAGAGCTTGTTACTTATTCGTGCAAAGTGCCTTATGCTATGAGACCATTCAGAATATCACCTTTCCGACACAGCCCAAGGAATCAACATCTTGTTTTTGGTTTCAGGTCAAAGTTCCCCTCTCTTCCCCTTCTCCTCCTTCCCATGTACTCGAGCCCAGGGCTGGGAGGTGAAATGTATTGGTTATTGGTAATACTACTTCTTTTTCTTCAACTTTTTAAAGTTTTTTTTTAAATTTTTTTTTTTAATTGGAGGAGTTGATATGCATCTGCAGTTCACCCAAACTGTAAATATCTGTATTTAAAATGAAACCAACATAAAATCTGGGCTGATTAGGTGCAGCATCATAGCTCCAGAAGGAAAGAGTAGCCTGTGATCCTTTGCAGGAGCCATAAGAAAAGCCCTGTGCTCTAAGCAGAACACTAAAGACTGGTTTCCATGAGTCTTCATTAGTAGTTACAGCACTTGATAGGTAGACTTGTTTCAGAGCCATGGCCCTCTTTCTTCTGGTGCAGTGTGTCCCATAGAAAATCAGATGTGTATATTGTACAAACTTTGTAAATACGATTTTTTTTTTCTGTTTGGGTTCATATATAACTTTTTCTTTTATGATGAAGGTTGCTGAGGTTAAAGGGATTAGACTGATTATGGGAGCAGCTAAAGATGAGAGGGGCTCAGTTTTCTGCAACACTAAACAATGAGAAGTGCTCTGACCTCTGTGAACTGCAGGCTACCACAAGTGTCCCTTGTCAGGGTGGATTTGCTCTGGTGCTAGCAACAGTCCTGAACTGCTCCTATGGAAGAGATCACTTGTGGGCTCCAAGGCCTCCAAATCCGTAGCTCAGCCTCTTGGGAGATGCTCTTCGATTTTCCCCTTAGAAACTTCAGGAACTTGACAAGCTCTGAAGGAGTCCATGACCTGTGTTCCACCATGATGTGAGGACAATCCAGTGGGTGTCACTGAGCAGTATATGTGTAAGGTGTGGATTTGGGTTTGAGAGACCGTAAAACAATTTACATGCATAAACTGACAGTTCTGGAGCTTTGTGGAATTGATTCACTTCCTGCAGCACTGCATTTTCTGCACAGAGTGGCCTCTGTGCAGAACTGTGAGCAGGTAAGGGCAAACCCCTGTTAACGTCAGAAGCTGCAGGAAGCTGCTCGCCATCTACTCTTGTTTGCCATGAGTTGCTGTCTGTCATTTTGCATTGTATATTGCTGAAAAGTGCTTTCTGGTCAAGTAGTGTTGCTTTAAATTGTGCCCCTCCCAACATGCTTGATGTTTGGCCTGATCTACAGGCAAAAGGAGTGAGACAAATCAAAAAATTACTCTTTTTAAAATCCCTTTTAGCCTGTTCACCACCACTGTCAGGAGGCACCTGGGTGAATGCAATCCCTTTTGCTCAGTCATTTATTGCATATACAGATGCTGCACTCACACCACGCTTGCTTACCTTTGAGGCAGGATTTAATTGTCTTAATTTCTCCCCATTTTGACCCTTTTTTTGAATTGGAGTAAAATAGTTTGGAATCATAAGGTGGACTAGCCATTCCTTTCCTTGATGATCATAAATAGAAGCCAGGTGCCTCCTGACAGCAACTTTACAAGATTGAAAGGTTTTTGTGTTTGGGATGTTTTTCTTTTTGTCAGCAGTGACTCCATAATTGTAGCAAATGCTGCACTAGAATACAAACTCAAGAGCTTGGTCTCTGTGAGCCACATAGCTTATATCTGACTGGCAGGTACTAAATGTAAACAGTTTTGGGGTGCTTTTTGGGGGTGGGGGGTGGGAGCTTACGGGTGGTAACTTCGACCAAAAGTAAAATCTTGCTCCTGTACTGCAGCCAGCTTATGATTTTCCAGACAGAAGAGGGATCATTTTAATGCAACGAAGACATGACAATGTAAATAAATTTCGTATCTCACCAGGGCATGCACATGTAACAAGAACAGGATAGCGATGTCAAGTCGGGTGTGTGTGCTCTGCATGGATTTGTGGTAGGTTAGCCTGGTGCCATGCATTGATGGTCCCTCTTGAAGCACAGAACTTTTGAAAGTATTACTTAAAATTGGCCTCTCATTGAGGAATGGCACTTACCTATACTATCGGGGGCACCATTTTTAGGTGGCTTCTTGTCAAGAAAGAAGCAGCCTATTTTTGGTGCTAGTAGGCTATCTCAAACAGATGCGATCCTGCAAATGGAAAGATGCTCCAGAAGACTAGGATAATCCTAGTTTTGTTTTTTTGTTCTGTTTTTCTTTTGTGTGTGTGTGGGGGGGGGG
>VZSE01002187.1:198803-233592 GCA_013398275.1 Promerops cafer | reverse complement strand
ACCCAGTTCGTCCCGGGCAGCGCAGGGTCTGCGCGCTGCTCGGGGCTGAGGAGCGGCCTGAGCTCGCACGTTTCGACTGCTGCCGTGGATCTCCGGGAAGAAGTTTGGAAAGCCCTTCCTCCGGAACCCAGGGGGCGGTTAGCTCTGTTAGCGCTGCCGCGGTGCAGGGGCCGGGGACGACGGCGCGGGACTCTCCCGGGTCTGGCTGGGACTGTGCAACTTGCAAAGTCTGTGCAGCTCTTGTAGGGAAAAGGCCCCAACAACTGATGTTTGCAGCCCGCTCAAAGGCCAGGGAAGGGACGTATTCAGAGATAGAGAAGGTATCTCTTGCCAGCGGGCTACAGTAGGGAGGAGCAGCCTCGCAAAGAGAGATACGCGACCCTCAGGCCTTTGCGCTGAGATAATCTCGTTCCTTTCGGTAGCACGTTCTAGGAAGAATTCCGTACTGTCACAAAGGCGTTTTATGCAGACATCAGGACAAGGGAGATAGCCGTGCGTATATGCTGTTTCATGTAATAACCTGAGGCTTTTGAGGCACTTTACAAAGGGAGGCAGCTACATACATTCATTGTATTTGTAGGGAACTGCAGTCTTGAGAGCTACGTTAATTACCAAAGGGTCCTGAGCCCTTCGGTGGGAGAAAAGCTGAAACTCATCTGTAGTTGTTTCAGTCTGCTGCCGCTTGCATGTGCAGAAAGATGATACGCCAGTGATTGTATTTTACTTGCTTCTGGTTTTCTTATGCAATAGGATTTTCTTCGTGCAGTTTACTGCTTTGAGATTTGTTTCTTGCTGTACGCAATGATGTATGCTGTTACTTTTGTGTGTGTGTGCTTGAAGAACCTCTAACTAGATCTTTGTTCTTATAGAGGATAATTGTATTTGACACTAACTGTGTATTTTTCTGCCACCTCAGTGAAATCCTACTGGCTTCTCCCAAAGCTTGCAGTATTGGTAAAATTCATACTCTTAGAAAAAGTGGGAGGCTTTAACCCTAACCTTAACCCTAGCCCAGTGTGCAATATGACTCGTTCTTTCATCGCTGAACAACAGAATAATGGTTTTGCTTACTTTGCTGCCCACTGGCTGATGAGCAGTCATCATTCAGCAGTTGCGTTCCACATATGTGAAACCAAGAAGTGAAAGCATGAGAATCATGATATGTAGGCTTCTATTGTAGTCACTCTCCCTAACTCGATACATTTATTGCAGTATTTCATCAGTGGTTGCACCACAGTAATGCTGGACGTGGGGAGATGTTGTGGCACTTCAGTCAGTAAAAGAAGTTCTTCAGTGAAGTGCTCTGGTCGTGATAGGAGTTCACACAGTTCAAGGAGTTTGTACCTATGGGTGATTTTACTTGGGGCAACCTATTTCTAATGCTTTTGATTTAGAGAGAATGTACTGGTCATGCGTGCCTGGCTGTGGAAGAATGGCAAAGCCTCCTTAGCTACTGTATGGACAATGTGCTCTTTCTTTAGGACTTTGTTTTCTGCTTCCTTGTAGCTGGCCCGGATTCAGACCGATAGTGTAGTTATGATGCTCCGTGAGCTGTACCCTGACCTCCACTTCGAGATTGGTAAGTTTTTTTTTTTGATGTTGCCAAGGGGTAGATGGCAGCAGGAGCCAGTGGGTTATCTTTGTGTGCAAGAGGTGTGTGTAGAGTCAGGAGGAGGAGGTCTAAGTTTATCTGAGAATGCTGTCTGAATTCAGTTCAGTTGTGTGGCTGAGCAACTGCTGCTGCTGGTTTCTTCTAGGGGAGATAGATGGATTTCATAAGCTCTTGATGATTTAACTGCTGAGTATGCGATGGATATGGTGTTGTGTTGCTCCATTTGCAAACCTGGTATTGTTCTGGCTGTGCCCCTCTGAGCATTAGGGGCATTTTGTGGTCTGGGGCTCAAGGCTTTCAACAGGAATAACAGGAGCTCAGCCTTGCACTGAAGAGAACTGCTTTATCCATGTTCACTGGCACTCCAGAGACAGACTGTGGCAGTTTCCACTGGGTCAGCTCTTCCCCAAACCTGCCGTCTTTCACCTTGCTTTTGTTTTTGAGGACAGTGAAAGAAGTCTCAATTTCACTTGTCTTGAGTGCAATGTATTTCTAGAAGTGAGCTGCTCTTGTATTGCGCTTGAGTCCGTGTTCACACAGTAGTGTGTGACTTGTCAGGGCATCTTGCATAGATGTTTTCAGCCTAAGCCCAGTGCTTTTATCAAGCCTCATGTTTTACTTGTACTGTCTCTGAGCAGTGGCCATGTCAACAACTGGGGACAAGATCTTGGATACAGCACTTTCCAAGGTAAAGGATCTGTTCTTCCTTTATTCAAGAACTAATTGTATTTATGTTATATTGGCCCATGCTTCTTTTGATATTCATGTTCTTCCATTTATGTGTAGATTGGAGAGAAGAGCCTCTTCACCAAAGAGTTGGAAAATGCACTTGAAAGAAATGAGTAAGAACTTACTGTTTTGTCGTTCCCCTTAGCATTTGGTGCTCTTTGGACGTATTTGGCTTGCTGCATAGGTGATCTACTTTCGTTCAATCCTGGTACCTCTCAGGCTAAAAAAAGTAATCCTTTGATAAGTCACTGTCTTNCCCCCCCCCCCCACCTTTTTTCTCTCTACCCTGGGCTTAGGCTATGTATTTTGAAGTGGAGTTGTTGGTCTGCCCCAGTTAGGTTTTCTTCTGTTATTTGTATATTACATGCTGTAATACACAGGGAGGATGTGATCTCATAAGTCCTGCTTATGAATATAATTTTTTAAAAATGCTTTGTTTGTTGGTGGTAATGTATTGTGAAACAGATGTATTGTTAACATTTATTAACTTATGCAAGCTAAATGTGCAGGAGAATTTGTCATGGGCAAATTGTGCTGTGTTCTGTGCAACTTCTCTCTACAAAAAGCCTTGCTTCAGGTGCCTGAGCAAAGAGAGATTAGTGCTGGTTTCCTGGGTTTGAGGTGTTGGGGGAATTTTTGTTGTTATTTAATCTCTCTCTCTTTTCAATATTCTGAGGAGGGTTTCAGTGGTGCCTTAGTTAAAGTATGTTTAAAAACAAAGGTATTCTTCTGCATCTCTGCCACGTAGTTACATCATACTGCATTTTCAGTGAAGTTGGTGAAAAAATATCACAGACTAAAATGTTTACAATTATGCTCGGTTCCTGTGTGACAAAGCAGGTAGCCTGTAGTTTGGCTCATTGTTACTTAAAGTTTGAAGCATAATACCAACCCACATACTGATGCATTTTGGTACAGTGAGAATCTCTCTGTGTGAGCATCTCCAGCATCTTCCCTTCATTCAGTCTGATTGTTTGTTAAGTGTCTTTCGTTGCTGGGTAAGGGGAAAAGAGAGACAGAGAAAGGTGAAGTAGCTTTTTAGAAGTAACACAAAAACTGTATAATAATCCTGGCTATGGAATCCTGAAATTCTTCTCCCTTCTCCAAATTAATTCCCAGAGTGGGTTCAAACTTTTCTGTAGGTGACCTGCAGGCCTCTGGTACATCCCCACATGAGCTCCACCATCTGTTCTCTGATTACTGTCCTCTAATTTTTAGGGTTGACCTTGTGGTTCACTCCCTGAAGGACCTGCCAACTTCTCTTCCTCCTGGCTTTACAATTGGCGCTGTCTGCAAGTAAGTGTGGACATGAGGCTTGATTCTCTTGAGAGTCTTGCATTTTATACTGTTGGTAAAGGAGAGCAAAGGTAGCGTAGGTCCTTTTATGTGTTCAAAGTTTCCTGTGATTAATCTGCAAAACAGTGGAAGCTCTAGTGGAACACTAGGGCTGCCCTAGTGTTCCATAGCTAGCAGGTGTGCTGAAAACTCTTGCTCATACAGTGATGATGGAGTATTTTGGAGCCAGAGGCAGTTCTTCCAGGAAATGATAGCAGAACTGTTGAGCTTATCAGCCTTGCCTTAAATGATGTGTCAGGCATTCTGCACTTGCATTATTTTGCAGAAGGGAAAACCCACTTGACGCTGTTGTCTTTCATCCCAAAAACTGCGGAAAAACGCTGAGCCTCCTTCCTGAAAAGAGGTGAGTTGGAGAAGAAGGGGAAGACAGGTGTAAAAACAGAAGGGGTCAGTTGGTTGATATTTTCCATTGGCAAGTCAGTCAGCTCATTGCTTTTTCCTGTAGTGGTTTTACACTGCCTTTTGTGAGTGTTCCACAGACATTAACCTGGACCCAATTGCTGGAAAAAGTAACGCTGTCTCACAGGAGTGCTGCATACTGAGTGAGGTTCATCTCTCAAGCCACCCTTGAGGGGCCATGCTTCCTCAAGTTAGAACCTTTCTTGCCACGATCTCTGAAGTGAATTCCTGCTCCTTGGTATTCTGCCTACTGCTGGGGAATGCATACAATGCAGACAGGGTGTCTGGTGCAGGAGTTTGGCTTTCATGGACCTGATGTATGCTTCTGTTCTCACTCAGCCAATTCCGATTTCCTCCTTGTTTTTTTGGCATCACTTTCTTGTGGTTTCTCCATTTTTAATGACCTGTCTTTCCACAGAGGTTATTGGAATCCTTTGTCTGAGACAGATGAGTGAAATTACTCAGAGTAAGGTAGCTGTTAGATGTTTTTTATATATATTAAAGTGAAAGAAAGAAACTAGCCATTACACAAAAACTTGTGCTTCTGTGCATTTGGATAGCAGGAAAATCACATCTGGTCTAGGTTTCAGGTTACCAAAAGGAGGAAGCAGAAGGGCACATACTGATTTCTACAGTCTCATGACCAGTGACAGGACTCAAGGAAACTGCATGAAGCTGAATCAGGGGAGGTTTAGGTTGGATTTTGGGAAAAGGTTCATCACCCAGAGAGTGGTTCAGCACTGGAACAGGCTCTTGAGGGAAGTGGTCACAGCACCAAGCCTGACTGAGCTCTCGGAGTATTTGGACAACGCTCTCAGGCACATGGTGGGATTCTTGGGGTGTCGTGCACAGGTCTAGGAGTTGGAACTCATTGATCGTGATGGGTCCCTTCCAAATCAGCATATAATATGATTCTATGCAAAGAAGTGAACAGCATAAATTTTGAGAAAGGATGTGCCCAGACTTGCAGTTTTCTGTGGTTTCCAGTTATATACTCAAAGGTCCTCTGCTTACTGCATTTCTGTCTTTGATGAAGTTCCTCCGTTTTAGTCACTTTATCACTTATTTGTCTGGCTTTGTCTGGTTCATTTTGGGGCAGTGGAGTTTTTTTTCTGTGAAGAATGTTGTCTTTCAATGAGGTTTCATCAGTCCTTGACAGTGGCTAGGGACTGCTCATCAGAAGCATATCCTGTAAATTTGCTCCTTGGGAGTTGCTTCAGACATGCTTTATGCTAAACTTCACAGAGTGGTTTTCTTTCTTCTAAGGAGATACAAATCACTGACCGGTTTTTTGATCTTCATTTCAACTAAAAAAAAAAAAAAAAAGTTACTATTTCTTTCCTTGAAACTTCTGTCATGTATCTGGCTGGAGGTAATTGTTAGGAGTGTTCTGGATTTCAGTGATTATGTTTTTCCCTGCAGTGTGATTGGAACCAGTTCACTTCGGAGAGCAGCTCAGCTCAAGAAGAAGTTCCCTCATTTAGAATTCAGGGATATTGTATCCTTTCCTGGCAAGCCACCAGAGCTGGGTAAAGCTGCAAACAGGAAAGTACAACTTCGTGTAAAATCTAGATTCGAGGCTGATTTGTGCCACCTGACTTAGAAAAACAAACTGCTTCCTCAAAGGCTGTTCTCCGCTACCCTGTTCTGCGGGGGAGGTAGCACTGTAGCCATCCTGTCCTCTGCTTTCTCATGAGGCTGTGAAGAAGCAGCCAGCCTTGATCTAGTCGGGGGTTCAGCATACAGATAAATTGTATGTTTTGCAGTGTTTGAAAAACTGCATGATGGTGCCTCCCATGTGTTTGTCACAGGTGTGTGACCAAATGTTGCTGGGTTTCCAGTAACCCTGGATGCAGTTTAGACCACTAGTTCCGATGTGGGTGGCTGACCTACTGAGAAAAGGCATTGTTACTTCAGTCCTAGGAGCAGTGTTCTTTGCAGTGCAGAAGGAGTTGGGTCCTAATAGTGTACTTCAATGGTGTGTGTATCTTTGTAGACTCAGCGCTTGAACTAATATTCCATAATACTTGGCAAAATTCTATTTTAAGAAAGAATTGTGCATATTTAACACTTCTTTCAGGATGGTACTGACATTCTCATTTGGAGACTGTTGGATTCTGTGCAGTCTGTAAAGACTCAAGTAGTTGTAGGACTGTTTGCCCGCTGTTTCTATGCTTGCTTAATCACTTCTACAGAGAGGAAACTTAAATACCCGTTTAAAGAAGCTAGATGAGAAGGAAGACTTCAGTGCCATCGTCCTGGCTGCTGCTGGGCTGAAGAGAATGGGCTGGGAAAATCGCATTGGCCAGGTGAGGCGCAGCAAAGCAGAAAATACCATTCTCTGCTGAAATATCAACTGTTTGCCTTTCAAACCTTGTGGTTGTCTTGTCCAAGATAAGCATGCAATCTCCTGACTCCATTGCCATGTTAGCTTTGATTTGAGGCACTTCAGGAAAGGAGTGGTTGGGTTTTTTTGGTTGGTTGCTTTTTTTCTTCATACAGAAAATTTTCATGTTCAGCTTTCCATGGTTCAGTAACAGTTTGTAATCTGATTGTCTCATAGCACTTCACAGCACTTGTGTCTAGCAAAGCAATGCAGCAGTGTGCAAGGCTGAGATTTTAGTTAATTCACAGAGTGTTACACTCCAGTTGATGGAAAGTGCATTATCTCACTTTCGTGGTGGAAACACTGAGGCATGGGAAGGGAGAGGTGATATTTCTTTGGTCTGACATGAAATCAATTAGTATTAGAGACAGGAATCTGGCTCTTGTTTCTTATATTGTGAACAGCGCAACTTGAGTTAACTCTTGATTTTACTTTCTTCCAGCTCCTAGGCCCTGAAGATTGTCTGTATGCTGTTGGACAGGTACTTTACAACTTCTCTTCCTTAAGGAGCACTGAAAGCCAGCAGCAACATGATATATCTGAGTAGTTAGACTGTGCTGAAGACTTCTCATGTCTTTGTTACCAGAAAAGTACTTCAGTCTCTTTTGTTGGCTATTACACTGTTTGAGGCACAGCTTGTTTGGAGGCTGGGAGTCTGCTCTTCTACCCAGTGTGTTAGGGGCTGATTCCTATCAGTAATAGAAGAACAGTAAATGGGAAAGGTAAATCCATGCACAGTTACAGTGGGGCAACACGGCAGATATGGGGCAGGTTCTGGCAGGGTCGGTATTATGCTGTATCAGGATAACTGTGCAAAGCCACTGCAGTGTCTTTGGTCTGTGATGCTCCCTCCTTTGTGCATGGTGTCCTGACTCCTGCGGGGTGGAGCTGAAACACCTGTCTTGGAGCACATTCTTAGTGCTCCTGTTTTTAGGTGGGCAGACTGTTCCAGTCCATGCTGGCTGCATGGCTGAGCTTACACAGGATTGCCCTGCTAGCATCAAACTTGCTAAATTTGCTGGTGATCCGTTAGTGACTGCAAGTGACAAATCTGCACATTCAGTCTGAAAAAGTGATTTTGATCATGCATTTGTCAAGTACCTGCAGAGTTCTAGAATGGTTTGAGGTTGGCAGCATGATCTTTAACACTTGCCTGAATAAGTCCTGATCTTCTGTTTATAGCAGGACGACCTTGTAGCCAGCAGAGTGTATCGTAATTCATTTCTGGGAACATTGCTCCCTTAGTGAAAAGGGTCTGAGCCTCTGAGTTCTGTTTCATGATCAATGCTGAGTACACATGCATTGTGTGTTTCTTCTTCTAGGGTGCCTTAGCAGTGGAAGTTCGTGCCAAAGACCAAGAGATACTGCATATGGTATCTGCCCTGCATGATGCAGACACTGTGTTGTGCTGCATTGCTGAGAGAGCCTTTATGAAGCGTTTGGTAGGTCTGGCACCCTTCCTCTGCCTGCAGCAGTAAATACCGATCTGCTAGTTGCCTTGATGCCATAGTATGGGAAATGTGTTACACTTCTCTAAAACTGCAAAGGAGAGTACTTCTGAATAGAAAAGGGCCAGAAGAGTGATGGGCAGGCTTGTGTGCAGCCTAAACTTTTCAGAGGCCTCTGCTTTGAATATGTTGGGTAGGAGCCTTAGTGTCAGCTGCTTTGTGTTTTAGGAGGGTGGATGTAGCGTCCCTGTTGCTGTCAACACCCTGCTGAAGGACGGCCAGGTGAGGAGTACTTTGTATTTTTCATGGATTATTTCTGAAAACCTATTCCAAGTGTGTGCATGTTTGCTTATCTTTTCCTGAAGCTAATTTCAGCAGGTATCTTTATAGCCAGTTAGGGCAGATAGTCTCCTGACTTGACCCTTCTGTGCTTGTGTCCAAAGCAGGAGTACAAGAGTGGGTCTGGCTACTAAAGCTGTCTTTCAGAAAATTCTCTTATAATATATACCAGACTCCCCCTTCCATCCCTGCTGCTTATTTCATGTTGTCCTGAGATCTGAAAGTATTGCTTCTGACCCTACCAAACCTGTTTTTAGACAGTGGAGTGTGATTAAGGAGGTGGGAAACTAGAAGAAAACTTCAGCCTTTTCCTTGAGAAGTCACATCTTTCCTAACTGGGATTACTTTTCTTATACTTGTATTGTACTGCTATTCATGCTTATCCCACTGCATGACAAAAGCCTTTCCCTCCAGACTTGGCTTTGTATATTAGGTGGTTTTTTTTAAAGAGGGGGTAGTTGGCTGCTTGTTTGTTTGTTAATGTGGTAATACTTCATTCTGTATATTTTTCCAAGTTGTATTTGACAGGAGCAGTCTACAGCTTGGACGGATCTGATAGCCTGAAGGAGACCATGCAGACTGGTGTTAGTTATCCCCATCAGGTACGTGAGCCATGGTGGCTTCAAAATTCAAACCTGAAGCTAAATGACAAAACCCAGGCCTTTAGAAATAGATTATATTTGGTCTGGTTTCTTGTAAGCTGTAACAGCACACTGTACTTGAGGCTCCTCAGACTAGGTTTTACCCTGTTTCATGGGTGTCTTAATTCCTTGCCCACTGTTTTCCTGATGCCTTACTTTGAGGTGTTTATATTTGCAGAATGAAGATGGGCCGAATGATGACGTGCAGCATGTTGGCATCACAGCCAAGAATGTTCCTGGTCAGGCCCAGGAAGCTGCAGAGAACCTGGGTGTTGAACTAGCTAGTTTACTTCTGAGCAAGGGAGCAAAGCATATCCTTAGTGTGGCAAGGCAACTCAATGATGCCCGCTGAACCGGGGGTGTGGCCAGCAGGAGTGCTACAACTCCAGCTACAAGTCTGTGCAGCTACATCATGATCCTCTGGAGGGATTTATTTCAGCATTCACACCAGTCTTACCTGATGTTTGGGTGCAAAAAACCTGAAATATGAAGTTAACTAACTTGAGTAGTTTCTGCTCTTCAGAGTTTTCACACCTCTCCACATTTCTCTAAATTGTTAAGTGTCTCTTTGAAGTATTGTCAACAAGTTTTGTAGCTAGGAAGCTAAAAGGAAAAATTAAAAATAAAATAAAAACCACTAAGTGTTCAGTTCCATTTAGGAGCAAAACGTGCCCATTGGGTTATAATCTGAGACTGAACTGCACTGGTACTAAAATGCTGTACTGTGTTGAGTGCTTTCGGGAGTCATTATTTGGGCCTTTTCTCTCACTGGATCACTGAAGGCTCCCATGAGGTTCCTGATAGCATGTTCCTTATAGTAATGTAGCAGAGATGCTACATTCACGGTAAATTAAGTTCACCCTTACCAGGTACATGCAGATTTGCTGATTGGCTAGTATTAAATGAGGGAGCAGACAGCCATTTTGGTTTCCCTTGTATGTTTGTTCACAAAGGTCATGAGACCCAGTTAGCTAGACTGGCCAGTGAAGGGGGAGCTGAAGCAGAAGCCTAAATTTCAGTTACTGTGGCTTTCTGCACTTGCTACTAGGTCAGCATCCTCTGAGCAGGGTTTGATTGTTACAGTGCCTCGCAGAAACACTGAAACGGCACCGTATTAAGGTCCTGTTTTGTAAATAAAGCAGTTTTATTTTCTAGGCTACGTCCACTGAATGTACCAGAGGTAGGTAAGAACTAACGGGTCCTTACGGAGCAGCTCTCGCGCTCAGTGTTTTGACTGGCCCCGGACCGGCTCCTGCCCGGCCCGCCCCGCAGCCATGGCCGACCACGCCTCTCGTCCCCCTCCCTCCTCCTGCCGCCCCTGCGGATCGCAGCTCTCCCGGTGAGCAATGGGGTGGCCCTGAAAAGGGCCTTTGAGTGGTGACGGGAGGGCCGGCCGGCCTAGAACTCCTGCGAATGCTGTCTGCTGCCTTTCTTGCTGGTCTTCTTGGGCAGCAGCACGGCCTGGATGTTGGGCAGAACGCCGCCCTGCGCGATGGTAACGCCGCCCAACAGCTTGTTGAGCTCCTCGTCGTTGCGCACCGCTAGTAGCAGGTGACGGGGGATGATGCGCGTCTTCTTGTTGTCGCGTGCCGCGTTGCCCGCGAGCTCCAGGATCTCCGCGGTCAGGTACTCGAGTACGGCGGCCAGATACACGGGCGCACCAGCCCCCACCCGCTCCGCGTAGTTCCCGCGCCGCAGCAGTCGGTGAACGCGCCCTACCGGGAACTGCAGCCCAGCCCGGGACGAGCGAGACTTGGCCTTAGCACGGGCCTTACCGCCGCTCTTGCCACGGCCGGACATGGCGTCCTGCTCCGCTGCTGAACCGCTGGGACTGGCGGTGCCGCGCCCGGGATTTTTATAACCTCCCGCCAAGTAGGGTCCAGCTCATTGGACAGCGCCACCGCCCCTAGCTATTGGTGCGTCTGCCGGAAGAAGCTTTTTGCTGACTGGTCGCTTGTGTGATACCAACGCGCTTGCTCTGAATGTGTTGGCCACGGGGTCCGGCCAATCAGCGAACGAGGCGCCAAATTTAAACCACTCCGGGGCTGTTGGTGGGGTGCCGCCGCGCCGTCGCCGGCCGTCAGCGAGCATGCGCGATGGCGGCCCACCCACTGCGGGGGAGATGCCGCTCCCTCAGGGCCCTTCATGCCGCCCGTCCAGGCGCACGGTGGTGAGGCGTGGAGTCAGTCCCTGGCCTGGCTCCCATCCGGAGTGAGGTAGAGGGGCTCTCGGGATGCCTACAGACTGAGAGGTATCCCTGTCTGTAGGGGCATTTGCCTTTGGGTGGCACACGGGGGCAAGAGCAGTTAGGGATGTGAAAAAACCTACCATGAGATCCTTTTTAGGGAATTGTGGGAATGTGAGATATATTATGGGTTTATAATATGGGTATATTAAGAGGAGCACCAAAGGAGAGGGAAGAGTCAAAGTGGACTAGGAGAAAAAAACATGGGAACATTGAAGGAAAAAAAAAAGTGAAGAAAGCGGTAATGTTGGTGAAAAATGAGGTTCACTTCTGGTAAAATATAAAAGGTTTAATAAGAATAAAGACAATAGGAGACAGACATAAAGCAAACGGTTAATACGGCCAGGTGCCTCGGCATTCAGCCAAGAAGCACACCTTAACTCCAAGCAGCATTCCCTTATATACGTTTTTACTAATTCCCCCCCACTTCTTTCATCCTGTAAATCAGCATTTTCTTATCTTCTTCTGCATCTTCTTATGTTGCTAGTCTGTGCATTGTTCTGATCAGTAATTCTCTTCTCCTGTATTCAACTGTCATTTCTATCCGGACAGATGGATCTCCTGTCTATTTTGTGCTTTCCTGAGTTAGCAAAAGCTTTTCTTCACATCCTGTTATTTCTAAGCTTTGTCAGCAACAAAAGAAACTATATTCATACGATAAAAGTTTTTCAACATTATACATATAGTATTCACTTCAACATACATACTCATAACATATAGTTAGGGTTACATGCATTAACTTATACATTATTCAAACATTTGTTTCAGTTTGGGTGTCACAGTATTGTTTTCCGAGTCTTCCTGTCTTAGCTTATTGTCAGTAAATTTTGGGTGACTTGTTTTCACACTCTCCTTGAGAAAAGTTATGTGTCTTCCTCCCCTCTTCCGGGCATTTCCTCCCATCTGCTATTCTGGTTTGTGTTACTGTTATCCTATCACATAGATAAGTCAAGAAAAAGGTAACCTTACATATTTTAGTCACACAAAGGACCCACACGGCTAGCAATCCGAGATTGCAAGCGACCAAAATCATAATTTAAACTAGATTTAAATACTTATCAATAGCATACAAATGCGAAAGCCAACCTTATTATATGTGTTTATAACAAGTTTTAAAATGTTGCTGATCAGTAAGAATTATCTCTGCAGTCTGTGCTGTCTTACTTAACCCAACTTGTATGGTTTTTTTCCCAGAGTGAGCAGACTGTCTATGCTGTGTGCCTATGTACATCTGGAGGTCGAAGTACCAGCAGCAACTGGCATTAGGACACAGATCAGAGCAGCCAGTGGTTCCAGCAAATGGGAAGACTTCAGCATACGCAGGGAGGGGCCAGGGCCCGGGCCAGGGCCAGGTGGAATGCAAGTGGGTGTGATCCCTAGCGAGTGAGCCACACTAGAGAGCAAGTAGGATAATGGACTTTGGAGCCCAGGACCAGATACGGGAGAGATCACGGTCAGCAGGACACTTACTGGAGGTAGGGCTAAGGCAACTTACTGGGGAAAATGGGGCAGCTGCCTGAGAAGTACCTATTGGAAGGCCACATTCCTAGATCAGCTTGCAGAGAGATTAATTTCTCTGTTCATATGCCCTGATGCCAGGAAATCCAGCAGCTGGTTACTGGACATTTAAGGCCAGGTACTAAATGGTTTAATAAATGTTTGTATGTGTTAATGAATCTACTGTACTAGTAGACTTACAAACTGATCAGCTGGAGAGGAGGAAGAGGATTCGGCCACTGGTACCATTCATACTTGAGTGCTGTGTGTTTTCTGTGTTGATCGGTGCTGCTGGACACAGGCATTTTTGCCTTCTGGTAATACATTCTGAGCCTTCTTACTAGCTGGACTTGGGTGTGTGGGGCTGCGGTGCCCTTGCATCTACTGGGGTACTGGACCTGGCAATTTCTACTCTCACCCACCTCAGCATCCCTGTTTCTGCTGTTGCATTATTTCACTTTTCATTACCACTACTCTTGCAAAGACTATAACCTGGTACCCCAATGGCTGTTCTTTGTTTTTCTGTCGGGTAGGCAGCAGTCCTGTGTTGAACTATGGTGCTAAATACTGCTATATAAAGAATTATTTGTATTTGAGGAAAAGGGATTGGCAGTCAGCAGGGTCTTAGTTCCACGTTAATCTAAGGGTCTTACTGATATCCTGTTAAGACAAGGACATGGTGATCCTTACTCTGCTAGCCTGTTCCAGACATGTCCTCTTCCAGGGAGGAAGGCAGGCGATAAAGATATTCAGAATTAAAAGCTCATCAGCAGGAACATTCCCAGAGGCCATAAAAAAGGAGGGAGTCTACTGTAGAAATGATCAGCTGCCTAACAGGGTAGAAAGCTAGAGACAGATCACATAATGTAGTTTCACTGCATGTCAATATTGTCGAGGCAAAGCACTGCAGGGGAAAGGGTACCATGAATCATTTTATTCTTGGAGCACTTTGAGTTTTGAGTATGGGTTATAACATGTCATTCTATGTCCATGGACCAAAAACAGCACTGGAGAAGCCAGGAGTGGAGTCTGGTTTACTTATTCCACTCACAGAAATGAAAGTTGCTGTTTTCTCTCTTGGTGAACAGTAATGTCTTAGATGTATAGAGAATCCCTCTTTCCCACTTTCCCTAAGTGCTGTCATTTGCTTCCCCTCTAAAAGGTATTCCTAGTACCAATGATGTCCAAGCAGCAGTGAATCTTTTCTATCATAGAATTGGACAAAAGCCTTTGGTGCACAAAAACCATCCCGGTTCAAAACTAGCCCACGCAAAGCAGTTGCTTGAGTTTTGACAGGTGTTCTGAGGTTCCCAGAGGGCGGGAGCAAGATCAGTTGAATCATCTGGTCAAGCAACTGGAAAAAATGGACTGGCAGGTAGAACTCTTTCCCTTGCTCCTGACAGTCCAGTCAGACATCATAAAACAAGCGCACTAGTTGGTACCGGATTGAAAATGCAATCGTGCTGCCAAGGACCTAGGTAAAAATCAGACACATAACAGAAACATTATACTGTCAAATGGTTTACAGGCTGTCAGATTCCTCCTTTCCAAATGGATTTGCTAAGCTTTCCAGCATGCCTCGTTTCATAAAACAGCGACAAAAAGGCTATGTTTTCTTAGGTATAGGAAGATAATTGGCAGAAGTCTATCCAAAGACCTTGTTTCTTTCTCTGATGATTTTAGGTATCAGAGGGAGATTTCTCCATGTGCCTGCACACAGTCACATTCTAAGAACATGTGGATGAGATAAAAGTTTGGGAATAACTCCTTCCCCCTTAAGGAGCCTATACTGTAACATAAACCCCCTGGTTTGTAATGGAAAATACCTTATGTCAAACCTGAAATTCAGCATGCTTACAATAAGGTGCTGTCAGGACTTCTCTGCTGTGACTGGGATCAAGATAAGTGCTATGTACTTTCTGTCTTCTCCCATCCCCGATGTCATCTGTCTGAGCCCTCAACAGGCTTTTGTTGCAAGTTCTTCTTCCCAAATTGGAATCTAAGTGTCTCTTTCCTAGTAAGAATCCCTTATCTTAAATCTGAAGATGAAAAGAAGGATTTTATTGTGGGCAGTTAACCAATGCAGGCCTTTCCAAAAGCGGGGTTTTTACTACACTATGCTTGAGAATACACATGCTGAATAGCGGTAGTGGCACTATCTGTGAAGCAGATCCTTGTGCTCCAAGTGGCTTCTAAACGCTCCCACATGCCCCTCAGACTGAGAGACTGCTGAGCCACATGCCACACTTACACAAGTCCACTTGCTGGAGTTATTACAGGAACATACCAAAAGGCTGTTTTGAGTCAGAGTGACAAGGCACTCTGCTGTGCTCAGGTTTTTCTTGCAACCAGTGACTTGTGCCTTGGGAATCTTCTTAAGCTAACCTTCTGACTTTTTTTTATAAGCTCTCGATGAACAGGGAGGTGTGTGTGAATTTCTTTCCTCCTTGAGGTATGTAAGCCTCTTATTCTCCCCAAGCTCCACAGCTCAACTGCACCTTGTATGAAGAGCATGATATTTTACTTTCCCCTTTCCCCTTAAAACTCTTGAGACTGACTTGGATCTGTTTCTGTTGCAGAGTAAATCTTTCTATTGGAGGAACCCTTTGTCTGACCTGAATGAGTAGCAACAGGAGAGTGAGATTTCGCTCGTGGGTGGGTCCGATCAGCTTTATGACAAAATTAATAAGAGTCATATTATTGCATTCGGTGTATTCGCCATCTTCATCTGCTCCGCTCCTCACATCTACTACGTGCAAGATCTTGACTACCTGAGGAAAGAAATATTGCACGCTATTTCACCAGGTATGCTTGGTGTTCACTGGCTAGTCTTGCTCAAGAGCCCTTTTGCTGCACCAGCCCTGAAATCCTGGTTGTGGTCTTACTGAAAAGACAGGACAGACTTACGATGGTCCTGGGCCACTTCTATGTGTGGTTATTCTGAAAGCCTGATTATTAACATAATCAAGTGACTGTGAGGGATGGTAACAGACTTTCTTCCAGATTTGAGCCAGGCATAACTACTGAACCCAGAAGTTCTGCATTTTCTCCCAACCTGTTTCTCTTGCACTTGATGACTGCCTCAAAATGCATCCAAACTTTGAATGTTTTCCATATATTACCTTCAGAATGTTTGTTCCCAGGGCAGAGAGGCTCTTAGTTTTGAATTTGGAGTAGCTCATCTCCAACTTCCCTGTACTAGGATTAAGCCTAAAAGAAACATTGAAAATTTAGTCCAGATACAGCAAGGAGATAGATCTCTTTGTAAGCAGACTTAGATCCATAGCTGAGAAAGAAATCCAGTGGTGGAAGAAACAGGAATAACCTGATGCACTTAAAAACAGCTGCTGGTATCTAGCCCCTCAAGTGGGGCAGAGAAGACTCCTTCCCATTGCACCCCCAATATATGCTGTGTAGTTTAAAGAATAAAATAGAAGAATCTAACATCTACAGAGAGAATTGCTGATTGTGGCATAGTGCGACAGAATACTCGCTACTTTGAAATCTTAGCAGATCCCGCTGCCGCAGCATTAAAAGTAGCCTGTGTCAGTTTTTCTCTCAGTCTTGTAGGTTAGAATCATCATGCTCTAACCTTGTTAAAAATCATTCTCTATCTGAGGGGTGGGCTGGTCAGAAAAGTTCACTTCTTTGAGAAACCTCTACTGTATGATCTGACTGTAGCTGGCAGTGAGCAGCTGTCTTTTAAAGAGAAAACGTACTTTGGTGGCTTTTAAAAAGAGCACCTTCCACCACCTTTCTCAGCTGGTGTTGGAGGTAAAAGACACAACCTGTAGTACCACTATAGGTCACTTGGTACATTACCTCGGTAGCCGGTGACGGGGACAAGGAATGACGTGGAAGAGTTGAGGCAATGAATAGAGGAAGTTGAGTACTTGTGGGATGAAAAAAAGCAGCATTGTTTTGCTGAAGTGTCCCAAGATCCCCACCACAGCAAAGGTCATGCCAGCAAAGTAGCAGAAGGTGTCCCCAACAAACACTCGAGATGGGTACCTGCAATCCATGGAGTAGAAAAGCAAAGGTCTGACATGATTGTTATTGCCACGAAAATGACTATTTATAACCACTGAATGTATGCCCACATCGCAGGTCAGGGGCCAATGGGGATCTGCAGCAGATCTACACAGTAAGAACAATTGGAGGTATTTATTCTAAGAACTGCAGGACTGGGACCCACCACCTGACTTGCAGAGAATATGGTGTGAAAAGACAGCCAGTGAGGCACAGGAGAGAGTGTATTCTGTGTGTTTGGATGAGCTGGTGTGACCACAATTGTTCTAATACAAAGAAAAGCTACTGCTCTATCTGTGCTTTGTGTTCTTGGTTCTGGCAAGAAGACTCTCTACACTCCAGCATTCCACCTGCACGTTGTCAAGTGGTTTTGTTTGTTCAAAAAGGGAGAAACTAGAGGGAAAGGATTCTGAACGTCTATCCTCTTACCAGTTGTGGTAAAATAGGCCCAGCGTGGTAAAAAAAAAGGGAATCATGAAGTAGAGAGAAAAAATGTGATCATCTTGATAATCCCCTATAGAAAAAAGAAAAACATGTGTTTGTAATAAGGCAAGACTGGTTCATTTTTAATAATACCAGCTACTGAAATCTAGAATTCAATCTCCCTTTGCTTTTTGTGTCCACAAATGTTTGTTCTTTTCCTTACCATTTAGCTCTACAATATTGAATATGATAATGGAAGCAGCTATCACCAGTGACTGTCCTGCTTCAATTCCATTAATTCCAGCGAGAATGTTGATGGCATTAGTGCAGAACACTGCCAGCATACCCATGTACACGTAGTAGAGGATACCTGCAGATCAGAGCAAGCCAAATGCTTTAGTATTTGGAGGCAAAGCAGGCCCTAGACCAATTCACTGAAGCTCTCACTTCCTGCTTTATGCAACAACCTATTACCTAACAATCTCAGTGAGTTTTGATAGTGGTAGCTTACAGATAAGATTGCTTCCTCTCTTAGGAGTTGGCCATCATGTGTACATGTACATACAGCACTGTGACTGTGGCAAACTGCTGTGACGTGGCAGCCAGCTGTAGTGCTGTTTCTGTCTTTCTAACATCCTGGTGTTATCAGCCATGTGCTGTGTGCCCCAGTACTCACCTGTATTGCCATGATCATGGGAAAATGATTGATATCTGTCTATGCACAGCTGAATGTGTGCTGGGTTTCTGGATGTTCTTTCCAGCCTAATGGTTAGTGGGTGGAGTGCCACTCTCTTACTGGTTACTTAAGCAAATCCTTAGTCTGCTCCCTCTGCAGCACCAAGTGCCTCATGTGATCCTTTCCACTAACTGCTTGCCACATGGATGATGGCTTCTTGTGATTCCTAACTTACCCAGGTCCAAGTGCATGCCCAGCAGCACCCGGAAGGGCTTAGGCACCACAATGGTCGTGTTCCCAAAGTTGGTGAAGTAAACCATGAGCAGTGGGAGGGAAGCCATGGTAGGAAGAAGCAACTTGTGGCGCCAGCGCAGGTTCAGAACATCATCTGCAAAGCCCAGGAAAATCATGCAGCAGATGGCAAGGAGCGAACCGATGAGCTCCACGAACTGCAGGACAGAGAACGGGACCCCGGTCACCGGTGGCCAATCCCTGCCCCCGCCTGCCACGCTTGCAAGGCTAGACGAGCCTCACCTCGTCGTGAGGAAAGGCTGCACACTGTTCCTCCACGAAACATCTCAGGAAGGGCACGGGGATGAAGCAGAAGAGGATGATCAGGAACACGGCACCGCTGATCACGCCCTGTGCTTCGGGGCTGGAAGGTAGAGCAGGGGGAGTCAGCCGTGCCCGGGCCGGCCCCGTGGGGCAGCTCCGTGGGGCAGCGCTACTCACACGGGCCGCCTTGAGGTCTTGTTGAGGTCCTCCCCGAAGAGTCGCGCGGCGAGGAAGTGGTCCGTGAAGGCCGGGATCAGCGTGAGCGTGGCCGCGAAGCCCAGCAGCGACCCGCCGAGGTTGATGAGGAGGGGCACGGCGGGCCAGGCCGCCATGGCCGCGGCGGGCGCTGGCGCTGCCCCTGCTGCGCTTGGTGGCGGCGCTGGGAGCCAAGGCCAGGGACTGCAGGCGGAAGGGCCGGGCCTGGCGGATGCTGCAGGCGCTGCCCGCAGCCCCCTCGGAGCCTGCGGGAGCTGCGAGGGGAGAGGAAGGGGTTGTGGTGGTTGGGAAGGGGTTGGGGTCCTTTGGCAGGACCCCAAAGTGCGGCTGCGTCCTGCGAGAAACCCCTGAGAGGTCAAGGAGTTGAGGCAGAATTGGTCCCGGGTGGGTCGCCGTTTGATTTCTCAAGGAAAAGGAGGAAAATGAAGAGTGCCGGCGATATCTGGGAAAAGGGGATTACCTTGCTCCAGGTGAAGGATCTGGCTGGCTCGCCGGGATCGGAAGTAGTTGCTGGCGATGGTCTCGCTGTCGCTCCTGTCCAGCACCAGCCTGTAGTGGTCTTCCTCGGGCTGCAGGTGGCAAACGCTGTCAGCAGCGCCAGCAATAAGGCAGAATTGTTAAAATGGGATAGAAATGGAGGAGGAATGCGTCATACCGCTGGCTCCCCGCTGTTATTCGAGGGGTTTGTCCGGCCAGGTTTGGGCTGTGGCGGGGCTGCTGTGGGAAGAGATGGCGTTAAGGGTGGTTGTGGGTAGAACAATCACCGCTCTGCTGACTGCACTCCCTGATCCCGACACTGCTCAGAGACTGCCGAGGATCCGCGCCACGTGCCACCTTTGTTATTCAAACTTTCCGGACAAACTTTGTGGAAGATGTTAGGAGTGCACGCAGCCCAGGCGTGACCTGCCGAGCGCGGCAGAGCTGCGTGCCTGCCTCGCCTTCCCGGCCCCCACAGCGCCTCTCCCCGGCGCTGTCCCCCTACCTGCGGGCAGGTGGGTTTTTTGAATGGCAGGCTCTGGAATTCTCCAGCAGCCGCTCTCCTCGTCCCAGACGGATTCACGCCTGATCCTCTCCAGGTTGCTGTAGTTGCAGTCGCGCCGGACCAGGGAGTGCACCTGATCCAGCAGCTGCTGGCAGAGCATCAGGTCTCGCTCCTGGCGCCGGATGGTGCTCAGGTAATCCATCTTTTCCAGCCCAAACTCCAACTGCAGGTCTTTGATCTCGGTCTCGGCAGCCCGGAGCTGGACACAGAACATCAGATTATAAGGCAGAGATGGATACTACGAGTACAGGAATTTTCCAGGCAGAGAAAGACACTCAGGAAAGCTTTGATATTTGGAAAGACTTCTAATTTAGGAACAAATTAGGATGAAATTTCTGTGGAGAGATTATTCCATGTCTGTTTTAAAGAAATTTTTCTCGTATTTCTCCACAGGGATGATTTTTGAATGAAACTGAAGCTAATCTTACTGGTGTGGTCTTGGGACTCTTGGAAGTTCCTAACTTCGGTTAAAAAGGTGTAATATTTCTTTGATAACCTAAATACCCAAATAAACCAAGTCCTTCATGTGCAGGTCTACACACAAATGTCAATTTTTTTGCAGACCCTCTGATTCTGCCACAAAATATCAGAGCAAAACTGATTTTCAAGTGTTTTGAAAATGAAGATTTTAAATGTAAAATTTAAGAGCATTACTTGTATGTTTTATTTCTTGCCCCAGAAAGTGTGCTCAGAACTGGCAGCAGCTGCAGCAGATCTGTAGGTCAGCAGAGGGAGTCGCATCCCATCCCAACACATCCTCCTCCTGCCAAGTGTCACACTCTGAGCCTTTAAAACTGGTGGGGTTTGGGCTTCAAAAACTTAATTCCCCACCTGAGGCCTGTTGCATCTGGGATTTCATCAAAGCTCACACAAACAATGTGGTGTATGAAAGACTGACACAGCCAGAGTCATTCCCTAAACCTACAGCCCTAAACCCTGTAAAGTAAAAAATGGGCATGTGGAGGAGGAAGGAGCTGCTCCCTCACCTTTTCCTGCACCTTCTCCAGCACCTTGCTCTTGGCTCGAACCTCCTCCTGGATGGAGTCGTAGACGTTGAGGAGAGCCTGCTCACTGCTGTCCTCGCTGGCTTCCTGCAGTGCAGCCACCAGCTGCAGCCTCCGCTCGTCCGCGTATTTCCTCCGGCGTTCGTGCTTTTCCTTCAGGTCCTTGTTCTGAGCCTGCTCCCCCCCGACCACCTGCTGCTCCAGCATCTGCAGCCTGGAGAAGGGGAACACTGAGCTCAGTGGTGCTAAGAACCAGCTTCACAAGCGTGGAGGATGCACATCCTTCCACGAGTGACATTTGGGAAGACACAGAAAACTGGAAATTATTATAAGATTTTCTGCCCTGAGTAATCATAGCAGATTCTGCTTATTATTAACACTTTCTGTCATAAAAAGAATCCCAGAATCCCAGAATGGGTTGGGTTGGGAAGGACCTTAAAGGCCATCTTATCCCACCCCCTGCCACGGGCAGGGACACCTTCCACTCTCTCCCAGGTTGCTCCAACCTTGTCCAACATGGCCCTGGGCACTTCAGGGATCATGGGGCAGCCACAGCTGCTCTGGGCAAAATACTCCACAAAGGCAAAGCATGTGTTACTCCAAGCACCTCAGTCAACAAGGATGTCCAGAGATCCATATCTAGCTCTCAAAATTCTCTTTAAAACCCTTGTTTTGTGTACTTTGTATTTAAATTCTTATTTAAGTAAACATTGAATGTATTACTACTTTTTTTTTTTTCAAAGATGCACAAAAGGTGCCAAAATTACACAGAGAATTATTTTAAATGGTGGATGTGGGAGTCTTAGATCTGAAAGCCACAGTGAGGCTTCCATTCTGGGCCAGTATCAGCCAGAGTTGATGATTTGTGTGACCTCAGCGTTGTTAATGCAGCACTGCCACAGGCCTGTGTTTGAAATCATGCTCTGACATGGAAATAAAGCCATGCTCCAGAGCCATTCCTTTGTCTGCACAGGATCTGGAGCAGAGCAGATAGCTCAGGCTGGCCAGCACTGGCTCAAATTGGCTGATAACCCCTTTACTGATAACAGCCTCTTAATTATCTCCAAACCCTGTGGAATGGCTCATTCTCCCCCAGAACTGACCTGCTGTTCTGCTGCACTGCTCCTGCCAGGCGACCTTCCCTTTCCTTTGCTTAATGCACATTGAATCCAAGGATTCAGTCCTTACTCTGCTGAGCTGCCCCGATGTGTAGAGCTTGAGCAGGTGGCTTTGAAAGCCCCACACCTGTGGTACCAAACCCTCCTGCCCAATCTGCACAGAACCTGGATTTAACAATGTGATTAGAAGGGCATTTTCCCCTGTTTGCCACAAAAGGATTCATTCTTGCAATAGGACTAGTCCTGCAGTAGGACCACTAGCATCTGATATCAAATCCAAATGAAGGGTTTCTTTGGAGATCATTAACAGACAGGATTGCCCACAAATTGCAGACACTGCTGTTCTGCATTTCATAGCAGCTCCTCTTTGAGCCAGGAGAGACCCAACAGAGTGAGCACACACCCCAGGAAAGCTGAAAGGCTGGTTAAAGCCCACAGAAGGACTGGTTAAAACCACAGAACTGTTCAGAGTCAGACTGTCACAGCATATCTTGGGTTGAGCTTTTCTAATTGTAATATAGTTCCACACAATGGAGTAAGTGAAAAATCAGCAGAATTTGCTTCAATTGTGTATTTCTGGAGCAGCCCAAGCCCCCGTGCTGCTTCAGTATGTGGTGGTGTACTCTGGCTGAGGGAATTCTCTCAGGACAGCTCTCACACACAGAAAACCTTGAGCCATGTTGATTTTGAGATGAACTGAGCACGAGTCTCGAGCCTGCATTCCTCATATCCCAGCCCTGTCCTCCAGGCCCTGACAGTGCCCCTGAAACAGGATTATTGGGAAATTTTGCTGTTAGTTCTGGATGATGTGCTGCAAACACTGTGAGATGCATGAGTTGGAGGCAAAAGTGGCCTCAGTGATGGGAAGAGTCCATCAATGAGCCACAGGACAGCTGCTGCCTTACCTGAAAGGACATGAGAGGGCTCCAAGTGCCCTTCAAGGACCTCTTTCAAGAGGAAAAGGAGGCATCTCCATAACCTGTGTGGGCACTTAAGGCTCCCCTGCCTGCAGCTGCAGGCAGGATTTGTTACCAGGAGCACACACTTCTTGGCATCCACATTTGCTGACTTGAACATCTCCATTTTTCTCTCATAATTCTGGCGCTTGGCCTCACTGAGTGCCTCAGGGAACTGTTCTTCTTCCACCCAAATAGGGCAAAGTTAGTTTTGGGGTAAAGACAGCCTGGAGGAGAGAAGGCTCCAGGCAGACCTTAGACCCCCTCCCGCTGCCTAAAGGGGCTCCAAGAAAGCTGGAGCGGGGCTTTGGACAAGAGGCTGGAGTGCCAGGACACAGGGAATGGCTCCCACTGCCAGAGGGCAGAGATAGATGGGGAATTGGGAAGGAATCCTTCACTGTGAGGGTGGGCAGGCCCTGGCACAGGGTGCCCAGAGCAGCTGTGGCTGCCCCTGGATCCCTGGCAGTGCCCAAGGCCAGGTTGGATGAGGCTTGGAGCAGCCTGGGACAGTGGAAGGTGTCCCTGCCCATGGCAGGGGGGGGGACTGGATGAGCTTTAAGGTTCCTCCCACCCAAACCAGTCCATCATTTTAACTCACACGTGCCTGTTTGGGGCTGCACTGACAGCTGGAGCTCAGCAGCTGTGGTGTCATGGCAGAAGGCACCTGCTGCTGTCTGAGGGTGCTGCCCAGGGGACAGTTGGCACGAGCAGGGATGTCACTGACCTGGCAAGCACCAGCTGCTGGTCTGCAGGCAGGGAAATCCCCAGGGCAGTGACAGCTCCCACTGCTCCAGCACTGCCCCTGCTCACCCGACCGGTGTCTGTGACGGTCCCAGGTGCTGCTGGGTCCTGGGGACAAGAGCAAAACAAAGGCTGTAGGGCTGTAGCTCTGGAAAGACGCAGTGAGAGTCCTGGGGGAGATGAAGCACAACGTTACCCACTCAGGTTCATTGATCCCAAGGGGAGAAGGAGCCTGGAGGGTACCTGGGCTGATGTTGGCTCTTCATGTGCTGCACCAACAGCGTCTTCATATGGAGGTGTGTGGTCAGAGGTCATTCCAGTCCCTGTGTCAGCTGAAAAGAGCAAATTCCCACAATGCTGGTAATGAGCTGTGCAAATCTAGACATAAATCTGTGAAACCATCCCCCAGAGCCTTCACCCAAAGCTAGGAATGATGTGTCTGAAAGGAAAAGGGCTGTCATTCACCTACTTCTGCTGGTCAGTAAAAACCATCAAAGACTGAGAGGGTGTATCAGGTAAGGAATGCAGGTTGTACAGGGCTGGGAGAGCTCCTGGCTCCAAAAATAATCCATTTCAGAGGCTGGGGGTGCACATTTGTAATCAGAGGGGGAAGAAATTAAGAACCTCTCAACCTTCACCTCAGAAAGTGACAGCACCAAAAATGAAGACTACAGGTTCAGGAATTACTAGTGCGTGATAAGTGCTGCATCATCATTGCAAACCATGCTCTGAGGCACTGCAGGTGTCCATGAAAAGCAGTAATGGAGAGGGAGAGGAGGCAGTTTCTAGGATGTGAGAGGAATATCTGCCTTGCAGCGAGTGTGGCTAATCCAGCGGGAGAGCAAGTGCTGCAGCACATTTGCATACGGAGGGAGAGAATGTGGCAGCCAGCCCGGCCTCAGGAATGAGTCCAGTGGGATGGGGACAGAGCAGTGACCTCTGCTCCAGAGACACGCTGCCCTCAGTCAGGGGGAACTCTGCCACGTGGGCAAAAAGCAGGCGTTTCATTCAAAATGAGGCTTTTCATTGCCTCAAGGCTTACAGGGTTGGGTCAGGGTCAGGCTAGTCCCAACAGGGAAAGAAGTCAGGAAAAGGGAAGAAGACAAAGCTGGGACAGAGTCTTAAATCTGGTCCAGGAGAGGCAGAGTCTCTGCTCCTGCTGTGGATGAGGGTGGGTTGAGAGCAGGGACTGCTGCTGCCAGGCAGCACTTGCAGCAGTGGCAGTACCTGCTGCCTTTTAAAGGCTGCAGTGGCTGCCACAGACCTGAGTGCAAAAACATTCCCTGCTCCTGAGGGAACCTGGGCTTGGCTGCACAGCCTCCACCCGCCTCCTCCACACCTGCTTCCTTCTGAGGAGATCCTGGAGAACAGACACCTTGAGATGAAAGTCATGCCTCCGCTTGGTAGCTGGCCTGGAGCCGGGCCAGCCTCTCCTGGTAATCCTGCAAGGCACAGCAGCAGCCCTGTCACTGTTCCCGAGGTCACATCCAGGTCCATTCCAGGTCACACCTTATGCCCATCCCAATACAACTCCACCACCAGTATTCACTGACTTCTTCTGTGACATAAGTTGACACAGGAGCGATTGTTGTTGATCAAAGTGACTGCTCAGCCCTAAAAACAGCTGCCTTGGGTGGTTGTGGTGCCCCAGGATTAACTTTCTAAAGGGCAAAGAGAGAGTTTTGTTTCCCTCTGGCTCCTCCTGGCTCTGTATTTCTCTTTTTCCTCATCTCTGTACTGTTCCTAACACCTTTGACTCCTGCTTTTCTCAACTCTATTCCTCCCTTTTCTGACAATTCCACATGTAGTTCCTCCAAAAATTCTTCCTGGGAATCCATTCCAATCCATCCCCAGAGAGGTGGGAACAAGAGGTGGGTTATAATAAGACCCATGGCCTCCACAATACACGGTCTGTTCATAGGAGAAGTCCAAGGACTACAAAATAGAGAAAGAAATAGAAAAAGAGAAGTGTTCTGGAAAGGCTGAACCGTATTTGTAATGATTACTATGAAAGAAGTTTTAGTCAAAGCCACTCTGGGATATCTCTTCCCAACTCCCTTCTCTGATCTGCTTCTCTGCTTCCAGATCCACCTGGGGTTTGAGGCAGGGAGCTGGATTTGCTCCCAGGTGAGCAGTCTCAGCAGGTAGAAGCCCTACAAAGCAAAGCAGAAATAAAAATCACTCACAGTCACTGGGTGGGATTGTCTGCAGAATTCCTGGAAGGAGAACAAAGAAGCTGGGTGCCAGGAAAGAACATGGCAACCCTTGCGCTCCTTCAAACCGTGCTCGCTGCCAAAACACCGCTGGCCCGGGGCTCCATGGGTGTGGGGAGAGAGAGGGGTTCCAGCTTCAGGGGAAATATGGAAGTGAATGTAATTATATGGTATTTCTAAATACAGGTATCTCTTTCAAAGAAAAACAGGGCTTGTTTCTAGGGCTATGCTACAGGTTGGGGAGATAAAAGACACAGGGAAGATGAAAAGTACAAGGAAATTACCTTCTTTGTTCACAGCAGAAAGGGGGGAAAAGTCATCCTACAGCCTTATTCCCCTGATGAAAGTTGCCCTTTTTTAGGGGCTAATTCTACAAGGGTGATCAGCTCCCTAAAGACTGCTCTTCCCCATTTGCTCCTACATTTCCTATTCCTGCTGCAGAGGACAGAGCAATTGTGCTGAGGCTGGGCTGAGTCCTCAGGCACTGCCATAAGGAGGGCAAAACTTCTCTTGTAGTGTTAAAAATTCACATTGTAGGAGAATAGGGGCTGAATGCTTACTTTGGAAACATACATATATATATTTAATAAAGAATTTTACAGTATTATTTCTTTTGCAGCTCATTTTTGTTCTTCCGGCTGAAACCTCTCTTCTGCACCTGACCAAATTCTAGCCACAATCACCAAAAATAACCAAGGATTTGAGTCATGTCAGCCTTTTCTAACAGAATTTGTCACTATTTAAAACACTGGATTATTGAGATGGTCTTTGCCATCTCAGTGGAGTAAGGTCAATTTGGCAGCAGTGAAGGAAAAGTCTGTAACCAGAATGGAGAACTCTTCCTCCAATAGGTAAGGGAAAGGTTGAGGCAAAATTTAGCTAACATTTTATGTGTAAAACCCCCTTTTTTGACATCTCTGCAGCCAGTAAAGGCTCTCCTACCTGACAAGTCACTCGTGCCCATCTGTTCAGCCAGAATGGCCTTCAGCTTCTTAATCTCCTCCTGGTACTCCCTCAGCAGGGCGTCCTTGGGGTCCTCGTTGATGCAGGGCTTGTTCCTGATGTTCCTGGCTCGAGTCACGTAGCGCAAGGTGCTGAGGCTTTCCTCGTAGCTGTCATCAGCCAGAGACACGCACGCCACCATCAGGGTCCTGGTGTTCCCCCCCAGGGAGTCCTGGAGCAGCCTGGTCAGCTTGGAGTCTCGGTAGGGAATGTGTCTGCACCTGCTATCCACCAGGGCCAAGATGATGTTGCCCAGGGCAGACAGGGAAAGGCTGATTTTGGTGGCCTCTTTGAGCCGCTCCCCTGTGGCACCAGTCCTTGACTGTCTCTCACTTCCTGCCAGATCCACCAGGTTGAGTTTGGCAGCCCTGAGGTGATCCTGCCCTCGCTCATCTGCACAGAAACAATTCCCAGGTAGCTCAGAAGGAAGCATCTCAGCAGTCAAGAACCAGGACTCTCTCGGCACCACGTCCTGTTCCAGCCCTGTTCTTTGACTGCTTTGGGCCCCGACTCCCTGAAGTAAATATCTACTTCATCTTAACACTGCACATTTTAGTGCTTTTCTCAAGAGGATCCACAGTAAAAATTCATGCCTGTTCTTGCTCTCTCAACTGGCTCTGAACACACACACACCCACACACCCACACACACACCCCTCCACATATTTCAGTAGTATTTACAATTTCAGCTGAAGTCCTCTACAAGTAACATGATTAGACCATGAGTTTATACAATTTTTTTTCCCTCAGTTTGTTTCATGAGGGGAAATTTAGATATATAGAAATTCTTCCCTGTGAGGGTGGGGAGGCCCTGGCCCAGAGAAGCTGTGGCTGCCCCATCCCTGGAAGTGTCCAAGGCCAGGTTGGGCAGGGCTTGGAGCACCCTGGGATGGTGGAAGGTGTTCCTGCCCGTGGTCCAACCCCTCCAGATGAGGAGATGGATCCTGGTGAGGAGTCAAACCCAGTGAGCTGGTGCCATTCCCATCACTTTAGGGCAGGAGCAGGTTGAGCTGAGGCTGCCCAGCTGCCTGGACACACACCTTACACATGGAATACCTGCTTCCTGGTCTGCTCTTGAGGCTGGCATAGTGTGATGGCACAGGGTCCCTGTGAGGAAGACAGAGTGGACCTGGGTCCTTTAGGAGCCCTGCACTTTCACTGGCTCCTTACCTTTCCCAGCCTCATTCAGAGCAAACAATTGGACACACATTCCTGGAACTGCTGTCCTAAGCCTGGACCACACTCCTGGAGTCCACATCCCAAATATCCTGTAAGACTGTGACCCAAATTCAAGGGAAGAGCTTCTTTAGCATTCCAAGCACAGAGAGCACTGAGATTTTAACTGAATCCACCCTTTTCAAGGCAGACTTCCACAAATCCTGGCCTTGGCAGGAGTCAGAATTCTGTTTTACAGTTCTGGACAATACCTAAACATGAGCAATGAACAATCTGATGCATGAGGGAAAGTTGAAAGTTCACAGGTAAACACCAAAAACTCTAAAATCTCTTGTCCCAGGATATTTCTGTTACAACTACAGATTGGTAACTGTGGAGTTTAATGTTTGCTGCTGAGCAAACTTGTTTCACTCCGGCTCCTTCTCATGTGTCAAGACATGGGACAACAGGGTAAAAACACATGGGGCTTAAACAGAGCACCCTCTCCTTATCTTTCTGAGGCCTGGGGTGAGTGGGCAGTCACAAAAAGTAGGTTTTCTAACCCTTTCCCTTCTTCCCTTGGTTCATGTAAACACTGCCAGGCAATCAAAAAGCTGTTTTGGCTCCTGCCAGTCCTTTTACCCACCAAGGCTGTTTGTTTCCAGCTCAGAGCTCATGGTTTAGCTCCTATGGTGTGAAAAGGTCCCCAGGCTCTTACTAAAATGTCTTCCTCATCTAATTCCCTGTCAGCCCATCGGCCTGGGCTGATGGCAGAAGCACACAACATAAAGGAATAAAACACCTGCTAATCTAAATAAAAATACTGTAAAAATAAATAAGTATAAAAATAAAATAAAAATTTTTTAAAAGTGTAAAAATACTGATGGGAACTTGCATGTTTCAAACATCTGCAGCCAAAAGCCCAGTATTTTTCACAATTCCTGAATGTGTTACTTAAAAAAAGGTAATTTTAGTCCCTTTAAAATATCAATCCCTTTAAATTATTATTTACTACAGGCTCACCCAGAAAAGAAGTTTGAACTCTTTATAAAGCCTAAAGATGACAACAGAAATACCAACTTCCTCAACTATTTCAGCCAATGCTCACCCCAGCAGAACCATACGGTTTATGGGGATTGGCCAGTGCCCTCAACTTCCTCCTGAAATATTCCATCTGTTTTTAACTGTCAAAGCTGCAGGTTCCCCACCTGCCATCCCGTTCCATGTCATGTTTTCAAAGCTTTAAATCAGAGAAGTTCAGGCTACATTAAGGGCCCTGCACCAATCTTGAGCACAGAAGAGGAGTGCAGATACTTCTTACCTGTTGGGATAAAGCTGGGATTTTACAGAGCCACACGATGCATCCAGTATCTGTGCTAACTGACAAACTCCCCAAATCCCCCACTCACTGAGTGGAAAATGAGGTACTGTCATCAACATCTGGAACCACAATTTTGGAAGACGTTGTGTAATTTTCCCCATGACTGAAACAGCTGAAGAAAACAAAGCCAAGCTGTTCCCAGCTGGGGTCAAAGACAAGGCAGAGATTAATTCCTTTCTGCTCCCAGAAAAACTCTCTTAAGGACCCTGTTCAGACCCAGAGAGGCAGCTCTTCCAACTAAATAAATGCCAGTAAGATACTCATGAAAGGAAAATTAGTCACTAAAACTTTATTAAAGGATTCTTTAATTCCATCTTTAAAAGATATGCCCTATGATTAAGCTCAATGAAGGAATTGTCAGGCGATATGACCTGAATGGTTTCATTTGGGAGGGACCCTAAGACTCATCTACTCCACCCCCTGCCACGGGCAGGGACACCTTCCACTGTCCCAGGCTGCTCCAAGCCCCAGTGTCCAGCCTGGCCTGGGACACTGCCAGGGATGCAGGGGCAGCCACAGCTGCTCTGGGCAGCCTGTGCCAGGGCCTGCCCACCCTCACAGGGAAGAGGGTTTTTCTCCTGGACCTACAATCATTTGGGATCTCAGGGTAGCTGTGGGATGATGAGCGACCACACAGATCCTGAGCCCTGCTAGGCCAGGCCCAAGGTACGCACCAACAGTGCAGACTTCCATCTGGACAGTGAAGACGGAGTGGGGGCGGGAGGAGCCCTTGTTCATGAGGGTGAAGGCCACTGCCCTGTTCCTGCAGCCCGTGGCCATCAGCTGCTCGCACTGGGCCACGCTGTGCACGGCGTGCAGGGACAGCCCCTTCAGTACAGCCCCTGCTCCGGGTGCTGCTTCAGCTGCCAACGGGACAAGGCAAGCCAGGTCTCAACAAGAGGCGCTGAAACCATGGAAAAGCACACTGGGAATGGCCCAGAAGCTCAAGGGCTATGTGAAATTAAACTGCAGTATGAGAAAAACACATCTGACTGCCACCAAAAAGCCTTATTTCTGAAGGAGGAATAAAACCACAGAAAAAGAGAGAACCACCTTCACGGCTCAAAGAATTCAAGTTAAAAGTTGCTGATTGATTCAGACATCCCCCAGGCCATGAGGAACCCGGCTTCTATCCACCCTCCACCTTCTCTATTATTAAGCTGCATATTTTAAACAAGAATCAAAATACATCTCACCTATTATGGCAAAGGCTGTAAGATCTCCTCAGTCATAGGAAGCTTTTTTTAATATCAAAGCACAGATACAATATTCCCAGGTACTGTTCCTGGTGCTTTGCTGAACTCTCTGCTCTGAGTGGGTGGATTGAGCTCACTGACAACATTCCCAAAGTACCATCTATCACACACAGGTGAACTGTCACCATTTTTTCTCCAGATTAATTAATTTTTAAATGAACAAAAATCCTATTCAGGACCATGGGTTGAGACAGAGCATTGAATACTCAACAGCATCTTCTCGGTAATTATCAACCACACAGATGAGAAGTTTCATACAGAATGTTAATAAGCAATGGAAATATTCAAAATTTTGAGATACCCATCAAACCTACATAAAAAATACAAAATAATCCAGAGATCCCTGTACTCCTACACCAGCCCCCTCCACACTGGGAATTTTAAATTAGCTAAATTAATTTTCCACAGCTCTGTTATACCACACATCTGCTAAGTTCATCATCAAAACTATCTTTATCATATCAGCTGGGGTATCGAGATATGGTTGTCATGCTGGAGCAACAGAGACCACATTTGGCTCTGTGACTTCCAAAGAGGAGGCTCAGATACTTCAGTGATGTTCACAAGAAATGACGTAAAATAGCGTTTGTGGTTAAAAAAATCCCACAGAACAGAGCAAAAGTGGCTGAAAACTTAACTGGGTGGGATTTATCCTTGTTCCAAAGCCACGATGCCAGGAATGAATCCAGGTACAGTCACAGCCAGTGTTCATACACTGTGACTGTTCTGTGCTACTGAGAACCCCAGGCTGGCCTGGCTCTGTCTGGGGGTGTTGCAGAGTCCCTGAGGAACGCCTGACCAAGGACATGGCTGCAGTCACTGAGGTGACAGGCAAAGGAATGAACAGAAATGGGATTCTGGGGGGAACTGGGGGACTCAGAGGAATGCAGTGGGGCAGCCAGGGATTTGTTTCGGCAGGACACACTCCCTCAAGCACTCAGTGGAGGCAGCAACAGGCAGCGTGAGGGAGTTACCCTGGAAACTGCTCGGCCCAGCTCCTGCCCTCCCGGTGCCAACTGCGTCGCCATGGAAACCCGTGTCACCGCCGATGTGGAACAAAGGGTGGGAAACTGCAGCAAGAAGTCCCCTTCTCCCACTCTCCCTCTGCAGGAGACAGGCAAAGCACGCTTGGAACATGGAGCAGAGAGGGGTTTGCCTGCCTTAAAGCCAGAAACCTGTTAGAAACACCTGCCCTGTAAGGCAGTTTGGGTCTGTTGCCGTCCCAGAGCGTTGCAAGGTGCTACTGCCTTGGTTTTATACACCAGGGCAGTCCTGCAAGGAAGTAAATTGGGACAGGAGATTTCTAGCTCCCTCCAGGAATATGTACAAAAGGATCTGCAAAGCCACCAAGAGGTAAATTTTATAAAGATCAGCCCCCTGATTAGGATTTTGGGAGAGTTTACCCTCCTGTGGCCCTGTAAATATCACAGGTGCTCCCATTGGGGGTAATATCTGCTGTGTGCCCTCAAAATGGATCAGCCTTTTTGGTTTAGGCAGACAAAGAGATCATCCATGTCTCCACTAGATCAGATTAAACATTTATAAGGCCCAGAATCCTCTTGCTTTAGAGACAAGCATGAGATGGAGAGGATGAGGAAGAAATTGCTCCATGAAGCACTTTATTCCATCCTTGTCCAGTAAAGGATTTTCACAGAGCTGCTGCTGAGCTACCAGCCACTATCATGTGGGATACACTGGACATGTCTCCGACTGCATCCTGTTCCTAAACTTTCACTGAAGTCCCTCAGAAGTCCCTCTTAGCTTCCATATTCCTCATGTAACTTCATATTCTGGCACCCAAGCTTCTGACAGAGACCATTATTTCACTTCTGTAAGTCATGGTAACACTCATCTGAGCTAATTAAAGCACTTAATTAAGACACATGGAGCCCGCCTCACTTCCAGCTTCTGCTTGGTGTCAGCTCCTAGAAGGTCTCGTATGTCCTCATTGTAGATCTCCAGGTAGGAGGCTCTCAGCAGGAACTTGGCATTTTCAGCACACTGCACAGCACAGGGAGGATTTGGGGTAAGGCTGCAGAGCACAGGCAGCCCAGGGAGCCCCCCGCCCCAGCTGGGTGCCCACCACCCTTCAGCACCTCATCCAACCTCCCCTGGCAATTCCAGATGGAACCACTCAACACCCTCACTGGACTTTTGGTCCTTCCACACCTCAAGTCCACAAGGTCATCTGGGATGAGGGTGCAGTTCATCTGACTGTGGACAGGCCTCAGCTTAAGGACGAGAAGCAGTGCACCCCAAAGCTACCCCCATTCACACTTCATGCCATCAGCACTCACTTCTTGGGACAGGACACCAAAGTCTTTCTAGCTTATCCACGGGATCTCTTCCACACCCACCTGTACGCTCTCAAAGATGTGTTCAAATGCTCTGGCAATGATCCCTTTCTGTGAGGAAGGATCTGCAACTCCCTGCATGGTGAAGGACTTCCCACTGCCAGTCTGGCCATAGGCAAAGATGGTGCCCATTGTAGCCTTCCGTGACACCCTGGAAATGGGGGAGAACCTAAGGAAACAGCCATCATCTTTGCCTAACTGCAAATACATTGTCCGGATTCATTCCCACCCCCTAAAAGGTATTTTAATGGAAGAGCTGGAAGTAAACATCAAATGGCTGCTTAATCTTCACACACCATCAGAATACAGCAATTACAAAATTAGCATATAAATTAATGTTTTTCTCTCAAAACAGGGAATCTTGAAGCAGTGCAGGTGTGGAAAAGCAGTTGACAACATCAACACCTAGAAAACCATAATATTTTTGCCATAGGGCACAAAAATCTTATGAGATTCAATGAGACAACTAGAACAATAGTTGGTTGTGGGGTGGCCAAGGGGATGGTCTCTAGCTTTGAATAATTTTTACTCAGCAAGCTGCTCATTGTCACCTGTCCCTATTTCAGAGAAGTGTGGTACGAAGAAAAAAATAACTGGATTTCTTAAGGTTTAAATAAGAAAAAAATAATCTATTGTTCTAATATCTACTGTTTCTAGCCCTGCTTGTTCTCATGATCAGGAACTTCCATCTTAAAACCATCACGAGCCATTTAATCCATGTTACTTCTTCTAAAAAAACTTTTTTTGGGGGAGGTTGGTCTTTTTGTTGTTTAACACGTTCATTTCTAACCTCAGCTGTTTTCTGTGCTGATCTGTTAACAAGGAAACAAAGGGATCCCCTGTCCTTTTGCCAGTCTAAGCCAGGCTGAGGTTCCCCATCTTCTCTAAGGTTTCTCACTTGACAGTAAAATTGTCCCTAAAATTGTCAGTTTGATACCAGAGCAGCTGTGGCTGCCCCTGCATCCCTGGCAGTGTCCCAGGCCAGGCTGGACACTGGGGCTTGGAGCAGCCTGGGACAGTGGAAGGTGTCCCTGCCCATGGCAGGGGGTGGGATGGGATGAGTCTTAAGTCACCCAAACCTGTCTGGGATTCTATGATATAAACATCCACCTAAAAGAATTAAATGTAACACTCTCTTCAGTGCCCTGCTGGCTGCTAACAAAGTTTTGTTTCTTCCCAATTTCCCAGCCTGTTGCCAGGACACTGTCTGCTCTCCTCTGCTCCCCAGGCTTGTAGCTAAACCTCTTGAAGCAGTGAACAGGGCTTTCTGCCCATAAATCATAGAATCCAAATGGTTTGGGTGGGGAGGGAGTTAAAGTTCATCTTGTTCCACCACCCAGCCACGGGCAGGGACACCTTCCAGCATGGGGAAGGTCAAGTGCTTCAAGAAGATCCTGCTTCACTTAGGGATCACCTGTAAAACCCCTCAGCCCCTGTCCCAAGCTCTGTGTTCACAGAATATGCTCAGCTGGTAGGGACCCACAAGGATCAGAGTCCAACCCCTGGCCCTGCACGGACACCCCAACAATCCCACCCTGTGCCTGAGAGCATTGTCCAAATGCTCCTGGAACTCTTTCTTTCATTGCGGTGCCCAAAACTGCCGCCATCCCTGGCTGCCTGGGGCTCCCTGGGTCCCCACTGACCTCCACGAGCGGGTAGGCGATCTCATTGTAGATGTGCTCGGTGCTGTGCTCCCCACCGAAGGCCCCGTCGAAGGAGAACTGCCTCGGGGGCTCCGCGGGGGCCGCGGGGTTCCGCAGGAGGCACCGGCCCTGCACGCTGTCCACGCTGACGATCGCCCGGCACCCCAGGGCCGCCTCACGCCCGCTCAGCCGCAGGCAGCGCACGGCCACCTTCACCACCTCCGCAGCCATCGCCCTGGTCACCCACACACGGGGGTCAGCGACACACACCGGGGTCAGCAACACACACCGGGGTCAGCCCCGCACACCGGGGTCAGCCCGACACTCCGGGGTCAGCCCTGCACACGAGGGTCACTCAGTGACACACACGGGGG
>VZSE01002187.1:169833-194095 GCA_013398275.1 Promerops cafer | reverse complement strand
AGCCTCCCTGAGCCCCAGCCCCCCTTCCCCATCCCCCTTGACCCCCCCTGGCCCCCTACCTCCCCATCAGCACCGTAGACCTTCAGCCCCTGCAGGCTGAACCTCAGCACCACCGACCTCCTCCTGGGACAGTCCTGTCCGGGGAGATGTGGCACTGGGGGTCTGGGCTGTGCCCCCCGGGGGTGCCCCGATTATTTGGGGTGCCCCGTGTTTCCCAGCGAGGGGAGCAGTGGTGGATCCCGACCTTCAGCGCCCGCAGCTGCTCTTCCAACCGCCCCGCTCGCTGCTGCAGGTTCAGCTCCTCCACCAGGAAGGATCCCACGTACTGGGGGGGCAAAAACCCCACCCGTGTCAGCAACAACCCCCACGATGCCCCCCAGGGCACCAGGCCCACGCTGCGATGATGGTTTGGGGAGTCATGAGGGTGCAACAGCACCCAAATTTCATCTCGGGGTGTCACCCTCCGCCCCTGCCATGGGTAAGTCACCTCTGCTGGCTTGGTGACAGACCGGGCTCGCTGCTGGGGGGCCGCAGGGTCCGGCCCCCGCCCATTGCCCGGCTTCCTCTTCATGGCAGCAGGGGCTGGGGGTAAAGGCTGGATCAGGATGGGGTTAAGCAACTCCGATGCCACATCTGAATTATACGGAGCCCTCCGGGGTGATGGTGCTGGAGCAAGCACGGGGAGCCTGGGTCCGGCCCCCGGTCACTGTCCCTGTGCGGAGGGAGGGCACAGACACAACCTGCCCCCACTGTCCCCTGTTTCCAGCCCGCTGAGCCCCGGGGAGGTGCTGCGGTCCCTGCGCGGAGCTCCCCAAGTCCTGACGCCAATGCAGATGTCCCCAAGTCCCGGTGCAGATGTCTCCAGCTCCCAGCCCCAGTAAAATGGTCCCAACCCCAACACAAGGGTTCCAGCATCCTGACTGCACAGGTGATGTGAGGGTCCCCATTTCTGGTCCTGAGCTCCAGTCCGGGGGTCCCATGTCCCCACTCCAAGCAGCATGCAGGCAGACCCCACGTCCTGATACCGACGGTGGTGATGGGAGGGTCCCCAAATCCCCACCCCAAACGTGATGGACGCAGTGCCCACATTCCATCCCCAAATGAAACCCAAGCAATCCCTGCATGCCGAACATACTCTCTGGACCCCAGGTGAGGTGCATGCAGTCCCACATCCCGAAGTCCAGCAAGGCTTTGGGGTCCCCCCACATCCTCCCCCTCCCATCCTCCATCCCACTTCCCGCCGGCCACGCAGCAGCACCGAGACCCCCGGGGCTCTTCAAGGGTGATCCCAAAACGCCAGCGATGAGGGCAGCAGGTTTGGGGGTGCTTTTTGGTCCAGAGCAGCCACGGAGGAGCGCGCCGGACCCATCTCCAGCCACCCAAAGGGGGCTTGTGCTGAACAGCCCTCGGGCGGGCTGAGACCGGTGCAACTCGTGTCACAGAGGCCCCCCCGCAGCCGCCGGAGCAAACGCGTGGAAGGGGGGAGGGGGTCCGGCTGCCCCAGGCGCATCCGAATGTGGGGAGGGGTCCCTGCGGTGCCGTCTCCCCGTCACAAGCGCGGGTTGCCCCCTCTCCTTCCCGGCACAATTTGGGGGGTCTCCCCCCTCCCCCAGCCAATCCGCCGGCAAGCAGNCAATCCGCGGACAGGCAGCCCCCAAGCCCCGCCCCCCTTTTCCCACGCTCCATTTCTCAATGGAGCCCCCAGCCCACCGGCCACCCTGGGGGTCCCCAAGGGAGGGATGCTGATCCCCCAAATTTAGGTGACGTGTGACACCAGGCACCAAGCATTCCCTGGGACCCCCATCCCGCTGGATCCCCCCGGCTCACGGGCAGCTCTCGCTTGGATGGCTCCGGAGAAACGCAGGTGAAAAATTCCCGCTGCTCCGGCTCTCGGCTTCCGCCGGTTGTTTTTCCTTCTCCGGTGGCTCCTCCGGCAGCTCCGGCCGCGGCGCGGGGATGCTCGACCCGTGGCTGTCAGGCCCTCGCCGCCAGCCAGGCCCCGGCGAGCCCGAGCCCACGGAGCCCACGCCGGGCACGGGGCAGGCAGCAAACTCTCATTTCCTGCCTCCGATCTGCCCGCGATGAATCACCGCAATTTTCCTCCTCGGTTCTCTCCGTTTCTTGGAAGCGACGGCGAGCAGGAACGCTCGCTCGGGATTTTGGAAAACGCGGCGGCAGCTGATTTTCTCTGCGTCTTTTCCCGTCTCCTCCGGCGTGCCCAGCGGAGCAGCGATTTCTAACCCCGACACGTACACACGTGGCTGCTCGCTCGCCACCCCCTGCCCTGATGCTCAGACCCTTTTCACCCCAATTTCTACATTCCCTGTGGAGTTTTGCCCACTGCTGCATGCTTTTGCTGGGAAAAAAAATGAAGAGGGGTGGTTCTGGCCTTACTGCAGAGCAACCACGTAACCCAGAGCCTCTCACACCCTCCGGGCCAGCTGAAGGAAGCTGCCCCCGATCCCAGGGACGAGCTTGGCTCCTGGAGTGGGAAAGCAGCAGTTTGGGGAGGAGATGGGGGTCTAACCCCCAGCGCTGCATCCAAAAATCCTCGTCTCTGCCCCAGCAATCCCGAGGGTGTGAGGAAAAGGGTCCAACCCGCAGCATTCAACCCTTGGTCACCACCAGCACCAGCTGCTTCAAGAGCCACCCGATCACTGATAGTGGAGAAACCGTGGAAAAAAAGGAAAAAAATAGGACAGATGGGGGCTGAAGAAACAACATAACGGAGCCCAGTCTGGCCAGGAAGCAGAGACTGGGGAAGAGCGAGCGGCAGAGCCGGCACAAACCCCCAGAAGGCTCTGCTGGCAGTGAAGACTTTCCCATTCAATCCCAGTCACTGCTCCTGGGTAGAAAGGATCCCTCCTTCGGATTAAATGCAACCAACCCTGTGACTTTTTTTTGGCTCAGCGTGCAGAAATCACTTAATTCAAACCATAGGCAGAGTCTGGTGATGACCAGGGTTTTAGTACAACTCTTAGTTCAAGGTGCTCCTGCTCGGATGTGAGAAATCCATGTCTTCCAGAGCAGTGTTTAACAATTACCCATGAGATTGTCGGGGTGGGGATGCCACTGGGAGGAGGGAGGTTGAAAAATGCTTAGCACCTGGGTGAAGACTCCTTGTCCCCATAAATATGCTAGCACTGAGAAGTTTCTCCGATTCATCTCACCACAATGCCAACAAACCCCACGGCTTCGGTACAAGCAGCCCCAGGAACAAGCCATTAACTAATGTTTCTAATTGCTTTACATCCCTGTGGATCATTCTTTGATCAGAGCTTTCACTCTGTTTCCCATCAGCTGTGATTTTTAACCTGCTGTTTGTACCCTTCTTACAGGGTTGGGAACAATTTAGGCCATTTCTATAGGAATTTTTAAACTCCCAGTTAGAGGTAGCACACTGAGAGAGCAGCTGAAAAGAATAAATTCAATGAAGCTGTTTTCTCCCTTTCTGTGTAATCCCCCCCTCACAGCTCCTTGCAGCAGCATGCTGGAGACTGTCAGGCCCCACTGGCATCGCTGCCCCGGCAGAGCGGGGACGTGGCTGGACGTGCTCTGAAGGCAGGAGCTGCTCTGTTGAGCAGGGTGGGGAGAGAAGGCTTCAGCTGGGTGTTTTTGTCCTCACTGATCACTGACAAGGGGAGGAGAGGACCAGCAAGAGGTTCCAACAGAGCTTTTTTTCTCACTCACCTTTTGTCTCCAGAGAAACCAGGGAAGAAAAAGGTCAGGAGTTGGTCCAACTACAGAGCTTGGCAGTGGCTCAGGCTAAATCTGGCTTTGAACAAAGATCTGCCTCTGCAGCAATTCGTGGTGACTGTATTCCCTCCTCTCTACCTTTCCAGGAGGAGAAGCTGAGGCAAGGAGAGAATGGATACAGAAGGCAGACCTGGAATCTAGTTTCATTTTATTTTAGCAAACCGCATGTTCTTCACTTATCAACATCTCTACATTAGCAATTGTATAGCTCTCCAACTTCTTTTTAAAAAAGGGTAAACAAGAGGTGACAACTCAGGCTTTCCATCTCTTAAAAACATTTGAAAGTTGGATTCAAGAAGACTTTGATATATTTTGGTTTTAAGGTAACAGATGTGGCGTGGAAACACTAATTCAAATCACCCGCCTAACCGAGAGCTGCCCCTTTTGGAGCCCCTCTGGCACCAGACCCTCAGGAGAGGCCGAGGGTCCAGCTCAGCAGCCAGCCCTGGGCCTGGGGCTGAAGAAAGCAGCACCTCGGGGCTCAGTGCAAGTGCTGTCTGTACACGGCTCCCTCACGGGAGCGCCAGGACCTCGGCATGCAGGGCTCTAGGGAGGACTCCTCTGCCACGGCACCGTCTCATTAAAGAATCACATTCCCCCCACCATCCTGCTCCTGCTGTCTAAAGATATAAAGATCTTCTGTGAAGAATTGTTTTAAAAGCCAGCCCTCCCCCCCCGAAACCCACGTGGGAACACCATAAATGTACAGATTAGAGACGTCCTAGAAAAGTCCTAAAATTATTGCAGAAAGTAAAGATGACTCGTTCCAGGGCAGGGGCAGGCACGAGGCACAGCATCGAGATCTAACGAATGCTTGGGTTGGTTTGATTTAGTTTTCAGCTTTTCCCCATCATTCAAGAAAAAAAAATTTTAAAAAATTAAAGAAGTGTTTAAGCATCAGAACTAAAATACAAATGCACGTTGACTTATAAAACAAGATTGTGGATTTGACCATGGGATTCCCTGACACTGGAAACATTTTACTTTTTTGCCCGGAGAGATTTCCTCATGGTGGATTTGCCCTTGGCAGAGGGTTTCACTTCCTTCCTCCCACTGGCTGCTGGTTTCTTGGAAGAACTGCCACCGGAGGCTTTCTTGATGGCTGGGGCTGCTGGTTTGGCTTTCTTAGCAGGGGTTTTGACCTTGGGAGGGGGCTTCGCTTTGCCCCGGCGGGCGGTGGGGGTTTTCCTTGGCTTGGGTTTGGACTCTCTTCGTTTCATTGGAGGGGCTCTGCTCCGGGATTTGGGGGGTGGTCTCTTCTGCATCCTGTCAGGAAGAGACAGCACAGGAGCTCAGTGGAGGCACAAACGGTACCCAGAGCAGAGCTGCTGTCAGCAATTTGCATAAATGAAGCACATCTTGGCATCCCTGTCCTTTGCCAGCACATTTCATGGGCTAAATCCCAAAGAGCAGGAGCTCCTCTGGTAACTCTACACTGAGCACTTCCCATCCCCCACAGAGCTGCCAGTGAGGCTTCCAACCCCTTTGTTAGGCAAATAAACATATAAATAATGACAGTGAATCAGTCAGCTGTCAGAACAATTAAGAGCCCTAAGCACTATCTCTCCTCTCTAAATGGGATTTTATTACTTAACAAACAGCACTCATATTAAGTCCAAATTCTGAGTGAGGCAGGTCTCATATCTGGCTACAGAGCTGCAAACAATTACTGTAGGGACGAATTTTTTTAAGGAAACAATAAATACAAAAAGTCCCACGTGAACTGTCACACTTTCTAAAGCAGGAGACTAAAGGCAACACAAAGAATAAACACAGGCTCTCTCTCATCTGGAGGAGAAAAGAGGAAGGCTTCAAATTATGGAATGGGGGAGGTCAGTATCTCTGGAGTAAGGAATAATTAGAAACTTCTGCCAACACCTGCAAGCAACAGCCCTGTGGATAGGTGACCACACCGACAGACACACCTGAGCACTCTACAGCTGTGACAGACACTTAGTTCATCCAAAGGAGCCCACTCATCTCTCATGCTGCCATACCTCTTCTTTGGTGGTGGCTCTTCCTCCTCAGACTCTTCCTCTTCAGATTCTTCTTCCTCCTCAGATTCCTCCTCTTCTTCCTCATCAGATTCCTCGGAATCCTCATCCTGCTGCTTCTCTGGATAGAGCACATCTGGGCTACAAGAGGGGTCTGGTCAGAGCGCGATTTGCTTCTAAGGATACAGCTCCAGGGTAGGCAAGGCCTGGGTAACCCTGGCTCTCCTCTGGCACTGCAGCTTCCCCCTAAGGTTACAGCTTTAGACTAATCCAGAAATGCTCCCAGGAATTCTGTGATTGCTGCTGTCCCAAACCAAGGTTGTTTAGTCTCTGCAATGGCAGAAACATGACAGCCCTAAGCTGTCCCTTCTCCATTTCTATCCCTCATTGCTCCTTCCCTGCAAACCCAGGGAGAGAAACAGCAAAGGGGCAGGATCAGACTCCAGCAGCTAAGCATGGCTGAAGCTGTGGGGACTCCTGTGTGCAATGAAGGGAGCTGGGGAGCAGGCACTTCAATGACTGTGCTGCCATTTGGCTCTTCCTGGGACACCAAGGCCTCGTCCCGGGGCTCCACATGGCCCAGCACAGTATCAGCTCACAGCAGGAGAAGAAAGGCTGGTTTAGACTCAGAGTAGCTAATCTAAGTCATCCTCCCTCCTCCCACCTCTCCTCCCTTAAGGAAGGAACAGCTGGGTCCTGCTCCTTAGGAACATCCTGGCATGGAGAACACACCCCACTCCCTGCTCAGGTGAATTGGCTTTAGCACAGAACACTTAAATAGCCCAGCCTGCAACAAAAGCAGCACAACAGACTACCTGAGAATACTGAGCCCAGTATTTCTACTGCCCTTAAAAGCTTCCCTTGCTAATGAAGTCAGCTTTCTGTTCACCCAAGTAATGCCATTATCCAGAGCATGGGTGACAATGTGGCAGTTCACCAGTGATTAAACCCTCCACAACCTCCCTGTACATAGGAGGTTGGTTCATGAACTTCAGCTCTGATACCTGAGCTGTGCAAAACTCCTGAACATAATTTTACATACAAGCTCTTTACCTGGGATAATAAGGGAAGCAAAGCTGAAAGGTTCCACTGAAGCCCTTCCCAGAAATTTGCTCCATCCAGCCATTCTTCTCACATTTCTGCAGGGTTCTCTTCAGTAGATGCACTGTGGCAAAGAAGTCAGAGAAAGGTTGTGTTACTATCTTTATCCTCTTGTCTGATCTTACTGCTCTCTGCTGTGCCCTCTGAAATCAGAGCTGGAGTCAGGATGGGAAATCCTCTCAGTCAATTTTTGAGCGAGATACAAGATATTGCTCCTGAGCACTTGGCAAGAGTGGCTTTAAACTCTCCAAAGGAAGGAGTCAAGAACAGTGCACGTTTCTGATGTCACGATCACGGGATGCTCCTTCATAAATCATTTGACAGAACCGTGTAACTACCTCTGTCCAAATTTAACCCAGGTCCCAGACTGTCCTCTAAAGTGTGTTTTAAAACAAGCCTTTTACCCTGGTTTTTGTCTCCTCGTGTTCTAAATGTTGTATGTGCTGCATCTTTCCCCATACTGTGGTTTGCTTTTTGTTTTGTTTTTTAAAGGGTAAAATATTTGGTCTAGAAATACAACAAATGAATTTTTTATTCCAGTCTTTTATTCCAGCCATTCCATTGTGTACTGTGTAAGAATTGAAACTCAAACTGTGCAAGTACAGGGGATCTTTGTCTCTGGCAAAGGGCTTGGGTTGTTTAGTCACTTCAGAACCCTTTTCAGCTTGAATTAGAGGGGCCATTTACATACTGAGCTCCCAGGGAAAAACAAGGTTCGTTCTCAAGCACGTTCCAAAGTTTTTATAACCACAAGGCTGGTTTTACTCTGGGTGTCAAAGGTCAGTAACAGCACGTAAGGGATTTGACTCCAGTCAGGTCCAGTTCTGCGATGAGGCATAAACTGGGGAGGAGAGCAGAGCTCTGGCTCTGCAGTGTGTACCCGCCTGCTTTCCACATCTACCAGATCTTCCTCTGGCTGCTCTCAGAACAAAGCAGAGATCATCAAAATTCCTTTTATCTAACAGAAGGAGAAAGAAAACAACAGATGGCAAGCTGAGATTTCCTTATCGGCCTTGCAGGAATGACAAGCACTGGAGGCTGGCTCAACACAGGTCCTATGGACCAGGGACATTTCCAGTGGTCCTGAAAATAAACTATGTGAGGGCTTAGGGAGCCTGGAACCTCTTTTCCCTGCCCCGAGATTAAGAAGTCACACTCAACATCAATTTCTAATTGGCAGAAGGCCTCAGGGCAGCTTCTTCAGTCCTGGAACCTGTGCTGTGTGTCAGTAACCCTGCACCAAACAGCTGTGCTGCTGCTGTGCTCCAGGTAAAGACTGTGGGATCAGCAATCTCCTCTCTGCTGCTGAGGAAGGGCACCAGCTCAGTGACACCACAGGCACAAACTGATCTATGCTCGGGTTTGAGCAGAGACCGCTGTGAGCTCAGCCTGTCTCAAATGACCTCAAGCACCAACCAACTGCATCGGGGCTCAGCCCAAATAACCCAAATAAGCCATCAGAACATCTGCTTGAAAGCCTCTGCTCAGGCAAAAGTCAAATCAGACATTAGTGTCACTCCTGGGAACAAAGACATGCCAAATCTCCCTTCCAAATAAAATACAGTTGGATTTTCTCCTATTTGTTTGACCTCTTAAAAATCAGATACAAAGTAGGACCTCAAACAAATCAGTAAGAGGGGTACTCATGTGTCACTGGTGATTTTTTAAAAAAACTTAAACTACACAAGTTCTCTAAATAAAAAGCAATAGGAACTGCATTGATGCCAAGCTTCCCCTTTCAAAGCAGAGAGATACAAAATCAACTTGGTGATTTAAGAACAATAAAGTACTTAAATACTACTCCCCCTTCCTGGCTATAGACAAGAGAATCGTGCATTCTGTCTGAGGAACCGGTCTTTGTCCGGCTTGAAAGGGACTGATGGGAATTAAAACCACAGAGCATCTCTGCAGCACAAAGAGCTGAGCAGCTGCAGCTCCCTGCAAGCTCAACAGAGCAGTTTAAAGGTGCTGCACAGGCACACCCGCAGCTGCAGGACTCTCTCAGCATGCAGAATAGAAGCTGTACAGGGCTCAGTACTTTACCCTGGAAGTTGGAGTTGGTCCCTGGGTAATTTTCCAGGATATACTTCTTCAGCGCTGTGGTGGAGCAGGTCTTCGGTTCGTTCATGGCCGCAATAGCAGACAGGATGGCATCTTCCATCAGAGTCCCACCCAGCAGGGGCTTCTCCCCTGATTTCTTCAGCTATTTTCCAAGGAGGAAGAGAAAAGCATCAAGACAAAATTCTCCCAAACCAGGTCAGGACAAGCTCCTCTGCACCAGGTGGGTCGGCGCTCCTGCATTAGCACAGATACGTTTAATATTAAAACACTGCACAGGGAACGCTGCTCTCCCAGCTGTAGGTGGGAGGACAGGCCTAGTCAGTCAGCTGGCCTGGGGGGCTTTATCAGCAACACCTCACCCAGCCCCCAAATACACTGCAAGGATGTGGCAGTCTAGGGGCCTATTGCTCAGGGGAGGAAAGAAAGCAAAATAAATCACATCTTCCTCCATCCCACGGACCAAATGTACCCAAGAGACTTCCGTGGCACATACATGAGTAAAAGATGTTGCAGGCATCTGGGGTACCTGCTGCACTTCCAGTGAGGGATGGAAAGGAAAGGTTACCCCACCAGCTCCCTACTGTGCTGGTGAGTCAGAGCTGAGCAGTGCATGCAGCACTCTCAGCAAGGGAACAGGGGTCTGCTCCTGAAACGGAGACCAAGAGGAGAACAAGAGTCCTACTGCTTCATAGCTGGACAAGTGCTGAGCATGCCAGGCTGCTGAAGAAAGGGCTACCCAGTGAAACCAGGGGACAGGGCGCAGTAACTGACATCCGAGGCTTGTGGTCAACAAAGATGAACCCAGTCTCTGACCTGGAATGTCCCAGATGCTCCCTTCCCTGTGATCTGCTCTAACTGGCCCTTCTCTACAGCTCTCTGCAGGGCGTTCTTCAGCAGCTGTGGTCTGAAACACAGGAGGAGAAAGCTTTACTGACACACACTGACAGCTCCAAAAACAAACAGAGAAACAGCACTTTGCAGCGCGTGAGCAGAGCAGCACTTAGTGTGTCTGCCTACATGCAGACACTAAATGGAGACTTGTCACGAGGCTCGATGCCCGGGCAGAACACGGCACCGCGCTGGGAGCTGAGCGGCGCGGGCTTGGTGTCACGGCACCGCCGGCGGCTCCAGGCACGCGGCCCTGGCACGGATCCACTCACCTTGAGCAGCACACTGGGACGTGGTGGGCTCTCAGTCAGCTCACAGGCAAACAAGGGGCTGACAAAACCCTGTCAGAGGCGACAGGCAGGGCTTTCCTAGTTTTGCTTCCTGAGCCTCAACTCGCTCCGTACAGGTCAGCTTAAAGATTACTGTATTTATGGGCTGGCTAAAGCATCCAAATCCAAGGGGGATGAGACCCGAGGAGAGGCCTCCACATCCAGGCAGTAAAAGGATGTGGGTGTGGTTAAGGTGTGCAGAGCAGCGCTGCTGGTGGTGTCAGGAACAAAGATGGGATGTGGAGGGATGCAGGAAAAGGCGCAGCTTTTCCTCAAGCTTTCCCACAGGCCGGGCAACTCGGAGCAGCACCTGGCTTAAATACCAGCTTGAATCATTGTGAAGTGAGATAGAACCAGAGGAAGGCCCAGTTTCCCCCATCCTCTGCTTGCTAAAGCAACTCCAGCACTTACCTTATATCTACTTTGAGCTTGGGATAGTACTGAGACACGTATTTCTTGATCAGGCTGTAAGAAGCTTCCTTGGGCTCGCACAGGCGGGTGAAGGCCAGCGGCAGGACATCCTCCAGCTTCACCTGCTGCTCTGCGCTCGGGGCCGAAGTGCTTTTCTGAAACACACAGACTTCTTTGCATCAGCAGGGCCTAAAACTCTGCGTTTCTCAAGCAGCAATGCACATGTGGGATAAGTGCTCCTGACACTGGCTACTGAGCTGGAAACTCAGGAGCGATAAGGCAGCTCTTAAACAACTAAAAACGTTCTGCAGCTGAAGAGATACACAGCAAATCTGGCTGAATTTTCATAGCAGTTTTCGGAAAACTTTACAAATACAAATTGCTGAGTATCTAACATCTGTATTTTTAATTATTTCCTTCCTCTTGCTATAGACGTTTTCCTCTGCCACCCTTCAGTGAGACAGAAGAAAAATCATAGAATCACAGAATTATTCAGTCTAGAAAAGCCTTCCAAAATCATCGAGTCCAAACATTAACCCAGCACTGACATATTCACCACCAGACCATGTCCCCAAGTGCCACATCTGCAGGTTTTTTGAAAACTTCCAGGGATGGTGACTCTGGATCCCCTGTGCCAATGCTTTACAACCCTGTCTGTGAAGATGATGATATGTGCTGACATGAAACTTAAAACTCACCAAAGACAGAACCTGTTTACACAAATCAAGTCTTCCCCTTCCCCAAAGTGAACAGCTAAACAGGAGTCTCTTCTTTTTGTTTGAAATGACACAATAAAATCTTGATTGAAGCCATTGTTCCATTCTTAGTTTTCCTCCACCCCTTTTGTCTGTTCTTTATACAGAAAATGTGCTGAAGATCAGTGATTTGTTGCTGAACAGCAGCTCTGCAAACAGTGCAAAGGGTGAGGGAGCTGCTCCCCTGCCAGCCGAATTAATCCACAACATTTGTTTTGCTGCAACGCAGAGAAAGTAACTGGGAACAACGACACCCATATGCTGCACAGAGAGGTGATGTGTCAGCAGGTATCAGCTGCCTTGCCCACACTTGTGGAGCCTGTGATCTCTGTTTAAAAAGTTCCACTGCAATTAGTTTCCTCCAGGGCCCTACACCAAGTGTGTGAACATTTCCTTCAGTTTTAGGGCTTTTGGTCTCCCCAGGAGGCAAGCGATGACCACCAAGGTGTTATCTGTCTAACTTCACCTGTCTAATCCCAAGGGATTGGCAATTCCAGCTAAATCTTTTGTAACTGCAGCGTTAGGAATGTGTTTCACACACTCAGCACAGCACGGAGTGGAGATCCACAGTGCTGGAATCACAACTAACTGTGAAGCCCAAAAAAACCATCCCCTTCACATTAGTCCCCAACAACACCCAGCATCAGCAGCTTTCTTCCAGAAGCCTTAGGATATTTCCTTCTTCCTCCCTCGTCCTCACAGCTGATGGGAAAACGTTCCACAACAGATAAAACACACATGGCAGTAGCATAAAACTCTTTTCCAATACCAGAGAGGCACCTCTCTCTGTCTGGTAAAGACAGAGGAAGAGTTTCATGGTTTTTCAGTTTTCTGCCTCTGAACCAAAGCCTAGGGGGTTAATGTAAACATTTTAAAATGGAGATTTTGATCATTTGACTTGGGTTTAATTCCTCACAGTAGCTTTTTGATTCTGATACCAGTGGGATGGGTGTTTTAATTGCTGTACTTGGGGAGAAAAAGCACAGCAAGGAGGAGAACACTGGGTTGAGAACACTGGGTAAGGTACATGGGCTTCAGTGCAATACATTTCAGAGTGTTGTTTAAAATGATCCATCTTACCTTTCTGTCTCTGGCTTTTGGAACAGTTTTTCCTGCATTAGACACCACCACAAAGCTCCCAGAAGCTCCCTTTCCTTTCACCTGGTTCAAGAGAAAGTCAATTTCAGTCCTTAACAGAGTAACTCAGAATGCTAACAACCTGAGAGGACCTCACTGACATGATGCAGATTTTGAATGCACTGTCACCCTGCAGTGGGTTTTTATGGCAGAGGCCTGATTTGAACCCACTGAAACTTCAGTAAGATCAGAAACTGCAGCCAGACACTGGGACATACTCTGCTGTCCTGACCAGAGACCCTGACAGATAACACAGGCATAAATTACAGTGTTAAAACCCACACTGCTGCAGAAGTGGCACCGCTGGACTCACGTGCTGCTGCAATGCTGTGTGACACAACACCCAGAAATGGCCAGGAATTGCACAAAAACCAACGGTGCCAAGTATGCGACTGACACAACAGTGCTGAAATCCTGCCAGGGTCCAACAGAGCAGAGACAGAGGCTCATGAACCTCCACGAGGGAGAACATGCTCATTCCACAGACCTTCTAATGGAGTTAAGAAATTCCTAGGCAGTTCCCAGAATCATGGAATGGTTTTGGCTGGAGGGGATCTTAAAGATCACCCAGTTCTACCCCTGCCACGGACAGGAACACCTTCCACTCTCCCAGGTTGCTCCAAGCAGCCTTGTCCAACCTGGCCTTGAACACTTCCAGGGATGGGACAGCCACAGCTTCTCTGGGCACCCTGTGCCAGGGCCTCCCCACCCTCAAAGGGAAGGATCATTTTCCAATACCCCATCTAACTCTGTTCTCTGGCACTCTGAAGCCTTTCCCCCTTGTCCTGGCACTCCAGGCCCTTGGAAATACTCCCTCTTCAGCAATGCCATCTCCAGTGCTGCTCCACAAAGCAGCTCTTACCTGCCTAATGATTCCCCTCTCCAGCTCCCTTTTCAGTGCTTGCTTCAGGAGGTATCCCCTCCTCTCCAGCTCCAGGGAAGGGTATTTGTGGATGATGTATTTCCGTATTGCAACGACCGAGGCACCGCTCTTCTGAAAGCAGGCCTGAAACAGAAACCCAACATTAGAAACCACCAACGCTGGAATTATCCTGAGCGGGGTGGAAGAGCAGAGACTGGACTGATGCACACAGGCCACCACAGGATGCCAGGATGGCCTGCTCCTCACTGTGAATCAAGTATAAAACATGACTAACAAAATACTTAACTTTCCCCTTCGGAGTAGCTGAAGAGCAACACAAACAACACAAAAGCAGCACAGCAAGCGCACATCTACTACTCCCCTGCTCTGAAGCACTCACACGTAATGGCTTAAAATACAAAATAGTCACCTTTTGGCAACGCTGCACAACTGATTTACTAACATTTTATTAATGCCTGACAGAGTCATCATTAAGTCAGAACAACCTGCCAATTATTTTTTCTTAAGAAGATGAAGGATTGACATCAGTAAACTAGCAAAACCCAAGATGAAGTTCATCTTTTGAAGATAGATGGAGAGGTCATCTTGCTATTGAGGCTGGTGGAGTCCAGGCCTCCTCTGAAGGGAGCCTTGAGGGGAGAGCAGCAGCACTGCTACAACAGCAGAGATCTCCTCTTACAATCAAGAGGGATAAAGTAAACCAAGACCACTTTGGAATGCAGGTTTACAGTACCTCTGTCTGTCCCGAGTTAGAAAAAGCTAGTGCTAAAAGAAAGCACATATATCAAATAGATGGATGAATCCAGGCAAATGAAGTTAAATGTCGCTAGGAGGCACAGCAAACAAAATTATGACAGCAATCAATCAGGTTATGCCATCCTAGCTGTTCCTCATAATGTAATTAGGGAGGGAAACAAATTCTAAACAAAGAAATCAGCTACAGGGCCCCTCATCATCCTCATGGACTCACATTTCAGCTCCATGGGCTTCCAGGCACAACCTTACATCTTACCCATCTTACACATTCAGCTTCCTGCTAACACAGAGCACTGTCACCTGCACCTCAGCAAGCTGAAATCATGTGTTTTAGGACATAAATGGAATAAAAACTACATTTGTGTCCTGCTTACCTTGATGGCCTCAGTTAAAATGGCATCCATTTTGGGCCGGGAGGTGGCTGCCATCTGAGTCTGCTTCTGTGCCCGAGCCAGCTGGCTGGCAGAGAGCGTGGCCCACGCAGGGATGGTCTTCTTCACCTTCTTCTCCTTCTCCTTAGTCTGATCCTTCTCACTTAGGGAAAATGCAGAGCAACAGTAAGACAAGAGGCACTAAAACAAGCCAAAAAGCAGGACAAGAACAAAAAGAAAAAAGCCCAGAACATCTGACATTATCTAAATTAACATAACTTAAGGACTATTTTGATGTTTATAACAGTAAAAAAGTGACCTTGTATCGCTATTCAGTCTCACATGTTCGAGAACAGCAGCTCCATGTGATCAGTAGCTTCTTCCTTAGAAGTATCTTAAGGAGAGGCACCCTAAGGCACTCATTTTCCTTTTCTCTCCCACTGTCTTTTCTCTCTGTAGAGCCTGACTTCCTTCAGAATCCTACCCAAATCCCTGAATTCGGCACCAAGTAAGCCTTACTCCTTTTTGGTTTCTTCTGAGGACTTTGTTTCCTCCTTCCCTTCATTCTCAGGTTCCTTTGGCTGTTCTGCTTCACTGGATGCAGCAGGCAGGGTTTCAGTCTCTTGCTCCTCTCCAACAGAGGCAGATTCCTCAGAGGTGACTTCTGCATCTAGAAAATGTGAAAGAGCATCAAGATATTGTCCAAAGCCAGCTTTTACTCTTTAGAAAGGTAGAGGGGAAAAAAGCCAAGCTTAAGAACACACCCCACTAATTATTTCCCACCAATTTATTTTCACTAACTTAAATGTGTTATTTAAAAGCAATTTAAAAAGTGAAGAAAAGTACTAAAAAGAGCTTTAATAAAGGTGCAGTCAGCCCTCAAATGCCAGAATAACTGCAAACAACATCATGCAACATTTTCACAATTAAGCAGGGTTCTCCTCTTGACTCCACAAGTTGCTGTTGCAGACAGGACTGGGATTCTAAGAAGTAGCTTTGCTTATGACCCAGTTGTTTTCAAACACAAAAGCACCTGAAGGATAATTACAATTCCATCACATTTTCCCAGACCTGGCAAAGTTTTAGGTGGCATGTGCATTGGCAGGAGCACTTGTATATCAGAAGGATCAAATCCAGCCAGAAATCAACTTACCAAGGAAATAAAATATACATAAAAGTTTATTTAGCTGAAAACAGGCCTTAGAGACTGGGCTGCCTACTAGATAAAATGCACATAAACTGAAATTCCACACTCTTTAGATAAATAACTGCCCACCAACACTGCTCTGTGCAGCTTAAGCATTTCTGATACACTCCTGTGCAGTTTTTCTACTGAGGCATTTAAAATACACAGTGAATTAAGAGCTAGTTTTGTAGGCAGTTTTTTTATTTGTGACACCAAAGAGGACAAAGTCAGTGAAGCCAACGGACTGTAGTAGTGAAATTACACATTCTGGGACACTGAGGCCAAGCTGCTAAGACCAGACACGTTAATATCAGGCTACGTTGCATGACACGTTGTGGTAAAACATTTTTGCTCAGAAAAATAGAGAAAAAAATTGAATACTCTGTTTTTCCCTTCATTAACGCGACCTTTTGATCTCAAACCATCTTTCTGAAACTACCAAAATTTAATCATTTCTTTACCCTAAAGGTTGTGCAAACTAAAAAGGGACGATATCTAGCCATATTTTCATGTCTGGAGTGACACAGGGTATGAAAGACAAAACAAGCGGGTTCAGACTGAGAACAGCGTCTGCAAAACACAAATCCTGGAAAAGCCTGTGACAGGGAGCCAAACATTAATATATTTTCATCCTGGCTGTAGGGTTTTCCAGGAGTTCCAGAGCCAGCCTATGTTGGGATATACATTCACCCCCTCTAGAACTATGACCGTACCTGCTTTGACCTCTTCCCCTTCGGCAGGTTTGCTCTTGGGAGGAGTTTCCCGGGAAGAAGCATTCACCGAGCGACGGATTGGCATCGTGTCGTCTTCCACTTTCTACAAAAAGCACGTGAAAATCAGCACAGATGCTGGCAAGAATCTGAAAGTTTTGAAATGGGATTAAAGTCAACCAAAGCAGCATAGGTAGGAATATTCTGGTTTGGAATTTTTAGGATGTTAAAAGACAGTAGCCCTCAAACCAGCTTCTTCAAAGCGTACTAGGAGAGGACAGTTCCACATTTTAGGGTTATAAAAGAAATAATTTCAATTCCAAATTAAATGAGATGAGCACTTGAAGATTTTGACAGACACATCATCTCAGGGAAAGCAGGGAAGGGGAAACAGAGTTTGTTAGACTCCCAGTCGAGTTTCCTAGAAGCAGGGGAGAAAGAGCAGTGAGTAACCTTGAGCAGGACTGGAAGTCAAGGACTGATCCAAGGGCAAGCTTGGAGAAAGGGCCGGCCCCTACCTCACTTAACTTGTCCGTGTGGATCAGCTGAGCTCCCGTTAAGAGTGGAAGCGCCTTATGATGCACGGGTTCAGCTTCAGACAGATCAGTCGACATTTAAATTAATTTCTAGACCCAAGTGCAGGCAACTGTGGAGCCCCAGGTTTTAACCCCAAGGACTTTTTCCTAATGGTTTTCACAGTGCAGTGAGGAGTCAACCTAAAGTACAGAAAAGATGTGGTGTGAAAATTAACAAAACAAAAACATCTACGTCCACATATCTATCAAATTAAAGATTGAAAAGAAAAGGATAAATGACTTACAGCTCATGACTAACACAACTGACAAGCAACACTTGCATTCAACAAAGGTGCTAAAACATGTATGCAAACTGGTGAGCTGAGGGTGGAGCAGAAATGAGAAAGGTGCAAGCCCGACCTGCTCCGTTAGACTGGCTGAAAATAAAAAGGCTCTTTAAGTTAAGGGCAAGCATTGATGAGAAGCAGCCATTGCACTGTGCCCTGAGGGAGGGAACTGGTCACTCAGTGACTTTGGCTAAAAGCAGGAGCTGGCACATGGAGCTAAGGAATTACACCATTACATCTGACAGGAAGAAGATACAAGCATTGGGAACCCAAGCCATGCCCCCTCAAACTAAATCCCATGCAATATAAAGAAATGAAGGAATCTTTCGACAAAAAAATGACAATCAGAAGAGCAGTCTCCATGCCTTCTACCAGAAAACATAAGCTTGCCAAAGCTCTGCTCCAAACACATGCACTGTTATGGATAACAAATGGGTTAAGCTTAGTTTAACCCTCATCAAGTCTCACCCCCTACTACTATTATGCTTTTACAGCCTTTCTTACCTGCTGCCCATCTGCCTGCACTGACCTCTCCTAAGGACAGGGGCTCCACTAATTCCATCACAAAACTGGGATTCCTTGGCTCATTCACTTCCTCTCAGCATCCCCTTTAAAAACCTCAGAAGCAAAGCCTCACCTCCAGCAAACCAGGGCTGGACCTGTCCCAGTTGCATCCAAAGATCAAGCTCAGCCTGCCCTCCTCCCTTCCTGACAGAGAAACAACCAAATGCCCCATTTGCACCTACTCTGGGTGTCTCCTTTTGCTCAGAAGGCAGGCCCTTACCATAAACTTTCTCTTTCAACAGGTATTTCTCCAGCCTGGGTGCTTTCCTCCTGAACAGACCCAGCATCACTCCCAGCCCTGTTTTCAAGCTGACTCTCACCACAGTTTCAGCACTGCTCTCCCCACTGCACAGGTGGATGCTCTGCACCACACCAACACCACTTCTTGCCCAAAAAGAGAATCCTGTCATTACTCAGCAGCGGGGATCCCTAATCAGTCAGGGCACTTCTGACAGGAGCTGAACAGCCACTCTGAAAACCCACGGGGAGCTGGTCCTGCCTCAGCACCGGATGTTTTTTTCTGAGGCAAAACAGAAAGATCAAAACACACCACATGCCAACAAAACAAAAAATGAGATGAATGAAGCTTTCTTGTGAAATGTCAGGATGTGAAAATATACTAATTGCCAACCAGAATATACAGAATATAGCACAGCACTTAAAAAAAAAATTTGCCTGTTTTAAGGGACCTTCCTTCCTCAAGTGTAGAAAGTGAAAGAAGAAAAAAAAAAAAAAGAAAACTTTCACCAGGCTTCAGCTCAATATCCAGTGTTTTATCTAGCAAGCAGAGTCTAAAGCCCTTTAAGAAAATGCCAGAATTTTGAAGTGAGTCCTAAAATAACCAACTACAGATTCCCCTTCAGGGCAATCAGTTGGGGGCTACAAAAGACGAATTCCCTGGGATGAAACACACACACAAGCCACACTGTGGCTGACATGGTCCTGGGGTTTAATTATTTTTAAACTGTGTGACCTGCATGACACATGCACGAAAACAGTACTCCCAACTTTGACTTGAAATTTCCCAAGTTCTGAAAACCCTTTTATTTAGAAGAGTGTATAAAGCACTGGAGTCTTTTTGCTCTCAAGAGTACAACTTAAGACAGCACAACTCCTCGCTTCTGTGCCTACCATACATGCAAACAAGGTGGTATGCAGCAGAAATTCAGGCTTGTTGATTCCCTCTGCATTCCCAAGCATGGATCATCTCCTGCTCAAAAGGCCCAGGGAATCAAAGGGGCAGGAGGACCGTCTCCTCCTGACTGCAAAGCACTGATCTTCAGGGGCCAGGTCAGAAGCCCCACCTTGAGAGAGCATCCTTGCAGGGACTGTGCCTGCTCAGCCCATTTCTTTCCACGGGGGCATCAAAAGTGGTTTTCTGCACTGAGTGTGAAATATCAACCACAAACAGGCCTGAAGTAATTTCCTCAAAAGATAAAGCAAAAAAAGAGAAAGTTTTGCAACAACAATGCAGAAAACCTCACTCCCCTCTCCAAAGAAAATCCGTGTAAAGGAGAAATCAAGTCACCCAAACCAACTGCTACAACATGCTATTTCAAAAGACAACTTTAAACGGGAACCACAGCTACAATCACAACCATCACTCAGTAAAAAAATGAAAGTAACAACTCTGTTTTGCATTTACACAAACATCAAACAAACATTGTGCCTTGAAAGGGGCACCAGCCTAGAGGCCACCAGCTGAGGGTGCAGTTTTCAAGGTGGTTGTTGGGTGATTTTTAAGAACATTTAAATCTGATCAACTGTTAGAAAAATATCATCACATCAGCAGTGAAAACACCACCAGGATACTAACCTTCACCAAAGGACAGAAAGTCACTCATCACAGAGTTACATCCCATTTTCTACAGGAAAGCTGCAGGCTCCCAATCTCAGACTACCATGAACTAGTTATTCCAAAGCAGGTAATCCAGCAAGGAGCTGATAAGCAACAATCCCCCCCCCAAACTCCTGGATTTCTAGATGAGCAGGAATGCATCCACTCTCCCAGCTCAGGGAGTAGCTGCTAATGGAAGATCTGAAGGCACAGAGAGTTTTTCAGGAACTACTCTGAACTACTGATAGCAATTTCCTCCTAAACTATCACATCATCAGGAATAAATAAAGGGAGGCTTCAGGTGAGACACATATTTGAAAATATTTTCAAAGTGTGGGGTCCCTCCACTAATGTAAGAGACACAAGAATGTTAAAAAAAAAATGGCTGAGTTCTTGAATTTTTGCTGGCTGTAAGATTTTTCGACTTATCTCAGCCTTCAATCTCCTTTGAGAGAAAATGCTTCAGGATGAATTAGGTTTTGAATGTGGCAATCCAAGTGTCAGGCTGACAGAAACTCCAGCTCACAGGGACTCAGGGTAGGGTGAGCAGGCTGAAAACAAATATGCAATGGAAAAATGAGGAAGCGTATCCAACCCTAGGCCAGTGCAGTGTCTCGTTACTGTCACACGACACCCACGGGTGATTGATGTACTTAGATGTGACTGGGTACAAAGTACATGACACCTGCCTAGAAATGAGGTCAAAAAGGGCTAAAAAAGGTTTTATGCACTTGCAGGTTAGAAGGTAGGGCATCAAGGGGTACAAATCCAACAACCTGACAAGTGATGCAAGCAAGAACAGTGGTTTGTTATCAGAAAGCCTAAGAAAGCAAAGTAAAACTGGGTTTAAAAACCAGGCTACTGATTATTGACAATTATTTACTACTCTATAATGCATAAGAGTATTTAAATGACTTGGAAACTGCAGAAAAAAAGCACAGGAAATGTTAATACTTCTGCTAATCCAAATCAAATGTGCCAAAACTCATCACCTTCTAAATTGCAAGCTGCACAACTCTTTCAAGGCTTTGTCCCCCTGAAATCCTCAAAGCTGTTCTCTAAAAACCCAGCCCAGGCAGCAGCAGATAGTTTGTCAAACCTTCAATATCTACATGGTCACACTATAGCATCCAGCAACATCTGGGATACAAATGTGTCTGTCAGCAGTTCTCAGCTGGTGCTGTCACTGCCTGTGCACTGAGCACTCTGCCTTTGGCTTTTCCAGCTCATGGAGCAGCTGCCTGTGGTCTTGGCTAAGTCAGCCCAGGAGTACTTAGTCATTTAAACCAGCCTAAAGTCCTGCAGATTAACAAAATATGTTATTGAATAAAGAATACAAAGTTAGTTCCAACTTCTGATCCTTATTTGTCAACCCACGTGGAAACTCCCTCCCATGTGGCTGAGCACAGCTGGCATTCCCATCACTCCTGCTGCATCCAACAAGCTTTGTCCTGATCCTTAGGGCCACCATTTCCCAGGAGGTGTCCCAGCTCCCTGGACTTTCCCCCTGCTTCAGCTCCAAGGTCTGCATTTGCAGCTCTCCCGTGCTGGAGGCTCCCAGGGCTCTGTTCCAGGCTACCTGAGCTGCACGGAGCAGCTTGTTTCAATTAACCAGAGCAGTGGTCCAGACACACATCTCAGAGCTCGCCGCTTGCCAGGCAGCACATTCCTCAGCCTGTGTTAGTGTCCATTTCCATCCACTCCTTCCCTGCACGGGCTTATGGGGCAACAACAAGCCCCACGTACTTTAGGGTTCAAGGGGAGCACAGCAAAAATCTTTCACGCTTCAAGCATCCAACCGCAGGAATTCCTACTCTCAGTGACTCAAAAGAGGGGTTTTTTAAGCCTAAAGAGATATTTTCCTTTGAAAACATTTTTGGTCAGCATTGAATTTGAGCCTCTGACTCCAAATGCCGAGAACGCAACCCAACTTACACCTCGCCTGTCCCGATTTTTACAGGGCACAGCAAAAATTAAACCCTGCCCTTCTGCGCACACAGATGCTGCTTCCACTGAGGGGAAAAAAAAAAAAAAAAAAAGGCAGAAAAAAGAGGCACATTCCTAGAGTGAGACTGATGCTCCTGCCCAGGGCTGAGCTCAGCACTTGTCTCTGTTAGGGTCTCACACAAGCAACCCCAAGCCAGCTCAATCCCCACATCTGCTTATTAAAACAGAAGTAACCACCCATGCCTCACCTCCACTGCTCTCCACATAAAGAACACCAGCTCAGCAGAAAACCACAACAGGTTTCTGATTCCCTCTCCATCAATCTCTGACCTGCACAGAAGGCAGTAAGAACAGATCGTTTCCGTTGCCTGGGTTACTTTCCATTCCTTCACCCAGGAATCCTTCCTCATGTCCCCAAACAGCCACAGTCAGTGAGCAACTTAAGTTACACCACCATCATACCTAAAACTCACAGAAACTTCAGCCAAGGGATTAATACAAAGCAGAATTTCTGCCTGCACGGCTGTCTCAAAATAATCCATCTTCACACTGATGCTCAGGATCATGATGGTGACAAGCTCTGAGGAGCAACAGTTTTGAACAGTTTTTGGCTAGAATGGCCCTTGCTCCAAATTCTCCACACTCTGTCTATGCCACATGGCCACTGAGGGATGAAATCACCCCCATCAGAGTGCACAGGGTTCAGCTTTAAGTTTAAAACAAGGTCAGGTCACAAAGTTAAAACAACTCCAGCATGAAAATCCCCTGCTGAAAGTTTTCATAGCCATGGATAAAATATCTTAATTCAGGATCCAGCTTCATGAATTTTGACAAACTGCTGACACCTGAATGAAAATTTAGGCTGCAAGTGTTACATACCAGGGTTTGAACCCTTTATAGGCCATCTCCTCCTTGCCTATATAGATTAAATTTAAAACCACTGTATAAACCCTCCTCCCAACTACTACTTATTTACCTATCATTTATTATTCTACAGACAAAACTATAGATGACAGAAGCCATTATTTCATTGCAGTCTGTAAGAAATCTACCCACACCTCCCATTATAGTCCATCAATATAACACTTTTATTCCCTCTCACAGAAGTTTAAATCCTCAGAGGACCCCAGGTCACTTGTAACAAAACGCTGCCAAAAGATTTACATGTCACTTTCTGCTGAAAGGGAAAAAAGCACAGGAAAAGATATTCTGAAGACAAAAACAATTCAAGGAGCTTCTGCCTGATGAGCTTTCATGATGAATTGAGAAGATCATTAATTAGCAAGTTCACACAGGTAAACAAGAGAAAGCTCCAAAAGCCACTTTTTTCCAAGGTGTTTACACCAGGTTCTTCCCCCCAACAGGAATTATGGTTTTTTTGTTTTTTTTTTTCTCTACTCATTCCTCATTTCCAAGGATCTCCCACTCTATCGAACAATTTTTTGAATTCTCACCTGAGGAAGGTCTGTGCTCTCCTGCCCAGTCCATCAAACACTTCCACTCCTGAACTGAACCTCCCTCTCCTCTCACTGCTCTCATGGAGAAGGGACACTGTTTACAAACACAAGCACTTCCGAACCTTTCCCGCCTCAATGGGAGCTCCTTGCCAAAAACTGCTGGCCAACTCTTTCTTGAAGATGCTAAAAATACTATTTATGGTCAAAGCAAACAAAAGTCACGTGCTGGGAAATCAGAGTGCAACACTTACTCAACAGTTAGATAAGAACGGGGAAGTGACACACTTGCTAACCCAGAAATAATTCAGTAGGGCTCCTAAGAGGTGAGAAATAGCGGAGTATTTGAGAATTACCACAGCTATAAACAAACTATCCAAACTATCAGTCTCTGCTACACTGTATAAAGGAGCGAACATACCCCCAGTCCCACATTATCCAACTTCTCTTCTGCAGCACAGGCTGGGCAGTTCTCCAGTGATTTGCAGACACTGGTTAGCGGGAAAACAGTTAAAATACACGTGGGAAGGATTTGTTCTGAACAGTGTTCCCAGTCTGGAGCTGTCCTCAGGTGGAGCAGGTAAGGTGGTGGGGCCCCCTGGCCTGGCAAGAGCCACCCCAGAAGCTGCTCCTTCTCTCCTTAAATCTTTGCGATGTTTTACCCAAAAACACCCCACAGCCTAGTGCTGCAAGGAGGATAACGACACAGGAACAGAAGCCTGCCTGGAACAGCCCCATTCCAGACGGGAATTTAACAGCCTTCTCTATGGAGAATCTGTGCGCTTTGGGGAGGAGAGTGATTAACATTCCTTAAGCAGGCTGTGAGCACCTGGGCGCAGGAAGGCACTCCCAAGTGCCTGGGAGCCTCGCACGTAGGTCTGCATCCATCGCTATCACTGCCGAGGGGGATTAGGGCCCTCTTTTAGGAAGCGGAGCCTCACCGGAGCCAGACTGAGGTTCCCCTCGAGTGGTGGCACTTCTCGGGCGTTGAGGAAGTGAGTTAGTGCAGGCGAAAACCCAAACAACCGCACGGCCAAGAGCCGAAGGGCGGGAAGGCCGCGGCGGGAGCCAAGGCGCTCCCTAAGTTTATAAATAGCGATTATTTATTGTGTCGCGGCCCTGTCAGCCCCTTCCGCCGCTGATCTTCCCCGGGGCTCGCCCTGTGTCGGTGGGACGGCAGAAGCGTGTCTGAGGCGTGTTTGAGCCCCGCAGCTCCTTTGTGAGGGCCCGCGGGCCCCGCACCCCGCCAGGCCCCGCCGG
>VZSE01002187.1:98017-160782 GCA_013398275.1 Promerops cafer | reverse complement strand
TTTTTTTTTTTTTTTTTTTTTTTTTTTTTTTTTAAAGAAGTGGTTTAGCAGCTGGAAAGAAAAAGACAGCGTCATGTGAGCAGTCAGTGCTGCAGACACCCCCAGCAAATGCTCCACAGGTTACTCACGGTCCATGGCCCACAGTTCTCAAACCACATTTCAGGGCTTCCCCAGCTTTGCAGAGTCCTTGATGGCAGGGGCTTGTCACAGTGAGAGCCAGCAGGTCATCTTTGGTGGCCGCAGACACACGAGGGCCTTCCCATCCTCAGCAGCAGCTCGGTTTGGAGCAGCGCCGCGGCCCGGGTCCCGCTGGCACCGGGAAGGGCTCCCGCGGCTGCGGCTGCGTCCCCGGCCGCGGGGCCCTGCGCACACGGGCCCGGGGCGGGCCCCGCGCCGCTCCTCCACCCTTCCCTGGCGCTGGCCGTCGGATCTGGGCTCACACAGCTGCCACCTCCGGAGCTCCCAGGGTCACAAGTGCCCGCATGACGCCACTGATCCAAGTCACACGGGACGCGGCTGCCACGCGGCTGGAGGGACCCAGCTGGGTCGGGCACCGTCCGCCCTGGGGTCCCGTCCCAGCCTCGGGAACCAACTGCTCCCACGTGGCCCCGCAGCCACTGGCTGCTCCCTGGCCAGGGAGTTTCTCGGCACAACAGCAACCTCTTTTTCCTTTTTTCTTTTTTTAAACGACAATTGCTCTCACCCTTCATTTTTGGTAGTCACACATACAGACACACGCTATATGTACACAATTTGGGCCCGAGGACCTACGGCATGCCAAGGAAGCCAGCACCGCTCAGGATGGTGCACACATTCAGCAGCTGTCAAAGGAGAAGTCGTTTTACTTTCTTTTAAACTTGCAATGTTTGTCTTTATTTTGTTCTTTATATTTTGAAAGTGAAAAGAAATAGTATTAAGTCAATTTCTTTTTTCTTTTTTTTTTTTTTTTTTTTTTTTTTAAATATTTGTTCTATGTATTTACAAGCCTTAAAGTTGCTCTAAAGGTTCTCAAAGTATCACTAGTACTTTTTTCCCCGGGGTAGCACGGTTTTCAATGAGTTATTTTCGGAGCACTCTGGTCCGCAGCGGTTTTCTCAAATGCATATTCCTTCTGATCCAAGGTTACGTATGGTTTGATTACTATTTTCTTTTCAAATTTCTGAAGCAAGCTGAGAGGCAGGCAGAAAAATCTGATGACAATAAAAAAAAATGGATCTCGTCCTCATCTAGCTCACCCCAACCCCCTTCAAAGTTTTGTCTATTTATCATGCTTTGAAACAAAACTGAGGTGCATATGAAGGGGAGGGAAATTTATTTCTCTGCTTTTGTTCTATTATACAATTTGTTTACAGAAACTGCAAATTTAAAAATTACACTGGCATTTGCAGTCCTTAAAATAATAAATTAAAAGTTTTCAACTTGTTTTTGTTTTTGCTAAACAGATTTGTTTTGCTGTGTGTTTTCCTAAGTATGAGTCCTTGTTTAAAAAGAAAAGAAAAAGATTAAAACAGAAAATATTTTCTATAAATAATACATGTATTTTGGTTTAGTGCTCCCGCCCTCAGGTTTGAAGTCTACTTTTGTGGGTTTGTTTTCAAGTACCTTTTTGCCTCCATGATCACCTCGGTGTTTATCGGGTTTTACCTCTCCCACTCCTGCGTGTGTGGGGCAAGGGGGGTCTGCGAGAGAGAATTGGCCTTGCTGCACTGTGATTGGCGAAGACGTGAAACTTTTTAAAAAAATACTTAAATTGTTTCTTTTTTGTTTGTTTGTTTTAAATCTGTATTTTAAGTTTTAATTATCCTCTGACTCCTCTTCGGCCTCCCGTAGCCACGTGAAGAATGCCGTGACAGATTTTAGCGCTACTCCTTTCCCGTTCTGCTCCGCCGGGTCCTTGCTGCTTTCCCACTTGTAGAAGGCATCCTCCGAAATGACCTCCTCGTCATACAGGCAATCGAAAAACATCCGCAACAAATCTGCAGTAATGGAGTAACGAGAGGGAACATCTGTCAGCTGTGGCTGCCACGACGGCTGCAGATAAGGGATTAACGCGGCCTCTGGCACAGGGGATGGAGAGACAAGGAAAGCAAAGGGCTCTTACTCAGTTATTGCTTCCTGGCTGCTCACACCAGGTGAGGGGGAATACCGACCCCTCTGACACTGGCAGAGGAGAGGGAAGGCTGGGAAGGCAGCTGTGGGAATACGTTAACTAGAGATTGGCTGGCAAGCAGGACCCACAGCAGCCCATCTCCTCTGGACCACACGTCTGGATTTCCTCCAACCCCAGATTTTTGTGGCTCATCAACAGAGATAACGCCCAACTAATGCCATAAAGGGCACTAAGGATGATAGTGTTGGATGTTTTGAGGCACTCTTGGATTTTGTGCTACAGATTCCCTGGGAATCCCTGTTTCTTTGGCTACTCCCTTGCCTCTTGTACCACAAGAGTTTTCTGTAGCATCTTTGGGACAAAACTCATCAGTTGACCAACTCATTCCCTCCAAGCCCACAGACATCTGTGGAGTAGCAATGCAATAACAACACCCATGCTCTCACATGCCCAGGTACTGCAAACTCAACAGATTACTTTTTACTGCTCTTTTTTTGCTCACTTTTTATCAACATAGGATTGCCCTTCCTTCTGTGTGGCTGCTCACAGAGCAACTAAAAGAGCTGGCCTCTGGCCAAGCATTTGGGAACCTGAGCTACTCTAAAAAGCTGGGATCTGGACAAGCTGAACCCACCCACACCAGCTTCTTTCATCTGCTACCTACAAAGGTAAGGAAAAGTACATCCTCTTCCAGTCTCCCACAGAACCCTTCCCTTATGCGGGCTCAAATCCCCAGCACAGAGGCAACACTTACTAGGAGGTTGATCAAGTTTTACTATTGATGCTTGTAGTGCATAAAGTGCTTGTAGTTCCTTCTCTGTGTCTGAGTCCAGGTACTTGAGTAAGATGGGCACTCTCTGTTTGATAACAGCAGTGTCCACTCGGAAGCTGGAAGAGTCCGCTGAGGGGAAGAGGAGAAAGCAGGGTCAGCTTGGCACACAGCAACAGGGACAGGTCTTTGACTGTCTTTATTAATGCAAACAGCAATCACAAACACAGATTAGAGTGGAGAGAAAAGGGGGATGAGAAACAACAGGAAGCATTTTTGGTTAATGGCGATTTCTGGAAGTCTTGGTCCTTACAGTCCCCCAAGTTCGGCCACCGCCTGCAGTGACCCCAGCTCTAACACACGCAAAAGCAGCACAACCTTAACTTTGCAGTGCCAATCGTGTCTCCACAGGCAACTGTGTTTAGAAGGTTAGAAGATTTTTAGATCATTCTTTTTTTTTCTAAAAATACCAGGGCAGAAACAGAATCATAAGTTGCACATGATATAGGAGATAGTGAATATATAAAAAAATATATGCATTAGAAGTCCATCAGCCACAAGGATGAATTATTCAGCAGCTTTCAACTAGCTCATGCAACCCAATTAAGTGATATTTTTAAAACAAAAGAAAAAAACCCAGTTAGAGGCAAGGTCAAAGTTTAAACCAGAAGATGATTTTCCTTACAGTACAACAGGGAACCCTTGAGCACTGGAAATGAAGTCCTGTCTCTGATAACGCTAGGTGGCACCAGCAAGGTTCAGAGGAGGAAGGAGCTGGGCTGTCCCTCCCCTCCTTCACAGGGCGGAATCCAGCCGGCTCTCCCCCAAATCACAGCTCAGAGCAGAACCAGACCCTCTTACAAGCACCACCTTCTGCTGTGCCAGATGCCAGCAGTAAAGTTAAAGAAAACCAAGTGAACTGAGCAGATGTTTCTGGCTGCAGTGCTTTACTCAACCTCCCCCGAGGGTCCGAGGCTCACGTGTCTGACTTGGGAGCCCTTCCTTCCCTGTATTTCCAGCTGTACAGTCAGGCAATCCACATAAACTAACTTTCCAAAATCGAAACTTTGGATATAAAACTCTTACAAGCCTGACCGGCTTCTTCCCGCAGCCCATGCTGCGGTGCCCACGCATCTTTGCTGACACAGGAGTGGAAATGTTCACTGCCTTAATGATGTTCCCAGCCACTTCCACCTTTGCTAAGAAAATGAACGAACAAACTGGCATTACCCAGCTGTCTGAAACCTCTGCTCACACAAGGTCACTGGGACACACCAGGGTCACCTCAGGATCACCATACCCGGCAAAGCGCCCGGCTGTCACGTGGGGAAGGGACACCCTGCTCTCAGGCACAATCCCAAATGATGGAAAAGCCTTGGTGTGTGATAAAACACAGCCTTGGGCAGGGAATTGTGATATAAACCTGAAAAATACCAAATAACTATTTGCAGGTTTGGTTTATGTGCTGTTTACACTGCAAGTTACTCACCTATAATAGCTGCTTTACAAACTGCTGTCATTAAAGCTCTAAGGAATGTAGGTGAACTCATCTGGCTTTCATCTAGATTAGCCTGGAATCAAGAGTAAATGGACCAGTTAAAACCACGGCGCCACAGGACTGCAGAACTCCAGCACTGAATCTGGCAGCACATCCAAGCTCAGCTGATGCTGCAGCACAAACCCAGCCCACCCCTGCAACACTCGGCTTCCCCACTCACTCCTTGCAAGTCCCTCAGGGACGCCCGCAGGCAGCACCAGTTCCCATGGGATCCACGTGCCTCTGAACGCCTCCGCAAGGAGCCGCTTGTCTGCAGGACCAAACCATGCTGGGCTCCTGCAACGCCCTTACACACCTTCAAAGAGTTTTAGCTTTTCCAACAAACTTTACGCGTGCTCCTTGGGTGGAGATTGTTTGCTTTGTGAAAGAAATTCAGGGAGTGGCTGTGGAACCTGTCCAAGGCTCCAAAGAGCCTGTGGGTGATCCCAGATTTTCAGTGCTGCTTTCATTCCACTGTCAATTCCTCTAACAGCAGTGGAAAAATGACATTTCTAACACATTGCTCTCTGCCATAGAAATAACTGAGCTGAAGCTGACCAAGATTTAGTGTAAGCACAGATGTAAATGCATAGGTTGGGTATAATTTCAGACACTAAACATCTGAGTTAAAGAAGGCAGCCAGAGACTGAGAGCAAAGACCAGTAGGTTGACAGGCCTTTTCCTCTTTTTTTTTTTTCTTTATTTTTGTTTTCTCTTCCAGTGCCTGGGCCAGTGCACTGGGAAAAGGTGCTCTCAGTGACTGCCCCGGATGTTTTTACAGGGGGAAATTTGGAGAGGTCATTTTGGAAAAAAGTAGTGAGAAGCTTTTCTTCCCTATTTTCTGAAGAACCGATGTAGCAGTGTATGTCTAAAATGTACTAACTGGCAGAAGCAGGATATTCAGTGTCAGAAAGTCTACCGTATTTAAAAGGTTACACAGTTAATATGGCTAGAAGTCTTCCTTCCTGAAGCTGACTCTTAAATACTGATTATATTTTAGATTTTAATTCTTTGGAAGTGTTGATTGCACAGACCAAATCCTCACATACCCTGAGATGTTCAGACCAGAACATATTTACAAAAGCAGTTCAACGGTCTGCAGGGAGGGTGAAAATCTCTTTGTACCTCTACCCAATCAAAGATTTGTTCATCATTCGCCTTGTCCTCAACAATGAGTTTTTCCAGCTGCTTGTTCAGCTCTTCTGCAGAGAGTTCTTTCTCTGAAAGTGCTTCTGAGGAACTGGAACAGTCAGACTCCGTGAACTCCAACTTCTGCAACACCACATGTGATGATGAGAAATAGTGAAATGTACTTTCCTAGGCTGAATTACACCAGATTGAAGCAGGAAACTACAATTAATTCTGCTTCCTGGCATCTTTCAGCTGCTCAGTTATCATTACAACAATATAAACTTTCTCTGTTCCAAAGGTTAGGAAACATTTTACAAACACATGGAACTCCATTATCCAGCAAAGACAATGAGGCACCTCAGGCAGCTCCAGCCCTGCATAGCAGAGCACAAAATCAAGTATGTGTTGCCCAGCTGGAGCTACAGGGGCTGGAATGCAACAACCAGAGCTGGCATTGGCTCAAAGGAATTGCAGCCAATGCCCCAATTCCTTGAAAACTGTGACAGAAGAGCCACAGTGCCCTCAGCAAGGCCCAGGTCATGGTAATAATTTCATTTCCTGCAGCACTTCCAAAGTGCCAGAACAAGGCAGTGGATCACTCCAAGCTCCAAAGGGAGACAGTGACTTCCTGAGGAGCAGCACCAGCAAGAGGTGAGGTGCTTCCATCAGTCCCGGCTCCCTCCAGGATCATCATCCAAGCTGGCATGAGTGAATAACTGCTAGCATAAATTGTGGCCCGTCTGCAGATTGTCTGTCCTTGCTCCAAAACTCATTATTGAATGTTTTTTCCCCAGCTGCAGAAACAGGTCTCCTAGAGGAAGCCAGGTGACTGCAGACGTGTATCTGGGAGCAGCGGGGACAGGCTTGTCCTCCCCGTGCTTCAAAAGCTGGTGCTGAAATCATCTACCCCAACTTGGAGACACTTCACCCCATATCCCAGCTGCACATAAGAATGGGATGGAAGAGGATAAACAAACGGGATGATCAAGCAAATGATCTGAACTCACTTGTTCCATGAGAAAGGTATGTACATCCTCCCCTTCAGGCAAGTAGTCCTTCCATCTGAGGCCAGACTCCCTCCATAAGGCTCCCACTTTCTTATGGCTCTGAAACACAAGAGTTTGTCCATTTAAAGAGCTGAGTTCACCCCGGGAGCTCACAGGGGCCGGAATGGTGCAGCTGTGTCAGGAGGAATAAAGGACAGTTCAGCCCGGCAATGAGTGAGAACATCTGGGGACCCCGTGCAAGAGAAGCCACGTGTGCCATCCCCGGTGCGCACACCTTGTCGGTGGGCACGCCTCGTGACGGGGCATGGGCAAGGCAGAAGGACACGGGGGCTTCGCAGCGGCCTCCGAGGTCGCCCAGGAGCAGCGAGACGTGCTCAGGGCACTTTCCCACGGCTGGCTCGGACCCTTCTCCTGACCTCCTCCATGACTTACACTCCCTTGCCTTGACAGTAAGGCTCTGGCAAATGGCTCCTTTGAGAAAATTCCTCATTTACACAGCTGTTTTCTGCACAGAGACCAAGCCTCAAATTCAGGCACGCAATCCCAAATTCTCTGTTCAGTTCCTGGGGTTTATGCAAACCTTGAGAGCAGTGCCTTTGAGCACAGGCAGTTCAGCCTTCTGCAGCCTCTAATGTCACACCGACCTTTGAGCCTCCTGCCTCAGAGAGCACAGCTCTAACACACACAGTTCTGACAAGAATAAAAATGCTGAGCACAACCAGCTCTTTTCACCCAAATGCTTTGCTGAAGTTTCACCTTACAGCACCTGCTCATAGGAGATCACTGAGTAGCCTAAGCCAAGCTGAGAAATGCAACCTGATTTTAAGTTTACAAAGCAGATTACAATTTTCAGTTTACAATACTGGTTGTTAAGAGCCAACTGTGCATAGTTCCTGCTCTGATCCATCAAGATCTGGATTAGATGGCTGATGTTACACTGAAACACCCGAGTCCAAGCCTTGGCCTGGACACGATCTGATCAGAAAGCTGTGGCAGACACAGAGACCCAAGGCTGTGCTTCCACACCCAGAGCACAGCAGCTTTTCTTTCACAGAATAGTTAAAAAAAAAAAAAAAAAAAGGAAGCTGACTGTCCAAACAAGCACAAGACTAAAATAAATAAATAAAAAGTCACTCTTTGCACTGTTGGACTGAAACGCTCCTGGAACATTCAACGTTACTTGAATGCATGCTTGAAAAAATAAAAAAAAGGCAAGTGAGGGATTTTACAGGGTTGGAAATAGACACTATCCAAAGTGCAGGATTTAGCTGGATCAAAAAAAAACAAAAACAAAAACAAAAACAAAAAACCCAAACAAAAATGTAGATGAGTTATAGGGAAACCACCAAACTGGTTGGACACGCAGCTGTGAGGTGTGAAAGAGAGCTCTCGGAGTCACGGGGTGAGGAGGTGTCACTACCCCAGTGCTGGGTGAGCCTCAAAGTCGCAGGTTTAGTTTGGATAAGCACACAGCAGTCTGAGGCCATCGGGAGCTTATCCGAACCCTGAGAACCTCTCCAGTCTGCAAGAACAGTTCTCTCGCAAGATTCCCGGCACTTGCTGCTTCTGGTCAGCCCAGAAATCCCTTGAGCATGTCCCTCTTGCAGTATTTCAGCACTCCTGGCTTCTGGGAGAAGCCAGGTGCAAAGGTACCTGCAAAAGGGAAAAGCGATGAGAAAAGAAGTTGTTAACTCAACTTTTTGGAACCTCGTAAGGCTTGGTTGGAAACTGGGGGTGCAAGGCACGTTTCCTAAGTCATCTGGACTGGCTGGCCCATCCCTAAATGTCCTCACGTGGGAATGGTGTAGGTTTCATGCACGAACACGAGCGCTGCATCCACTCCTCCCTCCGGAGGACAGGAGCACCGGGGCACTCACCATTTGTTTGCATAGAAGGTGCAAGATTTCAGCAAGCAAGACGCCGGCTCTTCCCACAGGAAGCAAGGGTTTGCTAAATTCTCTAGAATGAAAGAAAACCAGGTGTTTTTCCTTTGTAATTCGTATTTGGAATGCAAATCCAGGGGTAGTGATCAAACTGAGGCAGGAAAACACCTTTAACTTCTGCCAGGGAGGAAGGATTTGATTAATCCTGCACTGCTGATAAAACATCTAGTGATGCAGTGACTTTGTCACAACAGGGCTGATTACAAAGACTTGAATTTTACATCCAAAAATATGTTATATTTATGTCAAATTCACTCATTTGATGGGATGCTGCATTTGGGTAGAGGGAAAAGACTGTTATTTTCTTAATATACTGGTAAGAGAAATAGGAACCATTCAACTGGCTCACAGTTAATCCCCAAATATGTAAGGACATACAGAAAATACAGGAATTCTGGTCCAGGAAATGGTTTCTGGTCTTGCAGACAAGGCTTTTGTGCCCGTTTAAGGCAGTACCCAGGTGGTAGAGACACAGAATCCCATAGTTTGGGCAGGGGCACCTTCCACTATCCCACGGTGCTCCAAGCCCCCAGTGTCCAACCTGGCCTGGGACACCTCCAGGGATGGGGCAGCCACAGCTTCTCTGGGCACCCTGTGCCAGGGCCTGCCCACCCTCACAGGGGGGAATTTATTCCAAACATCCCACCTAACCCAGCCCTCCTTCAGTTGCCCCTCTGAGGCACACAGCCCCTCACTCTCTGAAAGTCTAGTTCCCAGAGCCTCTGTGCTCCGAAATGACTCCACTCTGCAGCACTGGGGTATTTTTAAGATCAGCTGAAACAAACAGCAGACTTATGGATAGAACCCTTCTCCAAGGGTGAAAGCAGCAAGCTCCCTTCCCAGCAGAGCTCTCAGGCTGCTGTGGGCCCCCAAGGATGTGCAGCAAACTTTCCATCAGCTCCTGTGGGGAGCTGAGCCTCCAGCACTGCTCACTCTTCACCTACTGATGGGAACCACGCTGAGAAGTCACTACAGGCACAGCTGGGAAAGCATCACTTACTGTATAAGTTCTCTCATAGAGATTCCTCCTTCTTTTAACATGGGGGTCACCAACTCAGCCAGGTACAACCAGATATGGGGTATATCTATGGCCATGTCATCTGCCATCTCCAGGGTCTCGGAAAAACTTGAGGAGGGGGAAAAAAACATCAAGTATTAAATAAAATTTAATTTGAGACATTTCCTTCAAAGAAATCTGCACTTTAAAAATGTTTTGCAACATAAAAGAGGAGTGAAGAGAGAGAGAACTGAGGAAAATCACAAAGGTAACAAAAAACCTATTGCTATTTTATGCTTTTGGTACTTCCAAACTGCCAAGACTGAATTTCTCCATGCAGTAACATGGAGAATATGTGGAAAAGACATCACCTTTTGTAGATCCAACAGATACATCCAGGAAACCTCCAGTTATAATAATTCTAATATCCCAGTACCAAATCATTTGCTAAACAGTAACATCTATAAAACTAAAAAGCATTTTTGTCTGTATATATGAACCATCAAGTAAATGAAACTTTCTTAAAAATATCCAAACATTTAGAGAAGGGGGTTAATCCTAACAGAATTCCAAATGTAAGGTAAGCAGTGAAACATCTGTAAGAGCTCAGTTCAGCAGAGGAGAGTTTCTGTCTGCAGCAGGAATTACAGGACTGCTCCCCAATGATACACTTTCCAGAATGGCTTAAAACTCTTCTTTCCCATGAAACCCTTACAGGTGGCTTCACTTCTCCTGCCTGAGAGATGGCAATTTTTCTGCTCTCCTGCTACTTTCTATCATGCTTCGTTTCTCCCTGAAAACTTTGAAAAGTCTGGTGTCCTGTTTAGTGACTATAAATCCACATTTTCTCTCATGTTTCAAACCAGAAACCACCTCCTTTGCTTTGTTCTTTGAATCCTCTGCTGCTCCTCCAGCCTTTCTGCCAGAAATTATTTTCCTGCTGTGCATCTCCCCAGACGTGGGCTGGGCCCAGTGTTCATCCTGTGATCCCTCATTACACGGTCACTTCTCCTGTGTCAGTAAGTGAGGTGGTTTCTGGTGTTCTCCTCAGCACCCACAACACATCACTTGTCCTTTCCATCATCTTCAGGAGCTGTTTCACATTGTTCATGTCACATTCAGAGCACAGATCCCAGTATTTCATCAGGATCCACCTCTCCAAACTCCAGGAAACTCGAGAAGAGCTTTAATCACAATACATTTTAGATATGTATCACCTCAAACGAGTCCCTCTGACCATCAGTGCTGTGTGGACACAAGTGTATTCCCTGTGGATACAGATTTTTTCAGCTGTTCCATACCGTTTTGAGCTCAGGCTGCCTAAACCTTTCCTGTGAGCTGGAAGAAATTCAGGGACAGACAGGTGCAGGGAGTTTCCTGTTGGAATGGTCGGTGGTACCACAATGACAGGGATTCAGATTAAAGCCAGACAGAGCCAACTCCTCAGCACCTCAGTGCCGAAGAGTTCCTTCAGCTGCTCCTTCACTGCTGCACTTGTGGCTATCCCTGTTTCATCCCTCCTGCTCTGCACCCCAGCGAGGACCGAGGGCCGCCAGGGCCCTCCACGGGAACAGGGATTGTTTAAGGACTGGGCACCAGGCTGGGAACACAAAACTCAGGGAGCTGAAATGAGCCGACACTCGGGTCTCTCGAGGCAGGTCCAGCCCATGTGCTGCACATTCTCCTCCTCGGCCGCGCCAGCTGAGGTGTCCTGAGAAATGGCACCGTGTGGGTGAAGCCTTTTTCCCAGTGGGAGAGTGGCTGAGGCTCTGTGGGTGCACAGGAGCTCAGGCTGCAGAGCTCCCAGGTACTGATGCTGTGGGAAGGATTCTGACTGCCTCCTCTTCCAGTTACATTCAGGGATTTGCAAAAGGTGGACGGGGAGAAATGCAGCACAGAACAGGGATCTGAACACACCCATTTCAACAGACACCTACAGATCTGCTTCAAAATAAAAGCTGATAGAAATATGAACGTATTTACGTTCACTAAAGCACCTGAAACACTTTAAAATATATTACAATAATAATATTCCTTAAAAATACACCCAGATGATAACAGTCCTTCCAAAAGAACGTGTAGAGAGGGCAGGATACCAAAACAAGGTGGGAGATCATTTCTCTGCAGCATAGCATCCATTTGCAAGAAACACTGAGGAAAAGAATCTGTGGCTACTCTGTGGAGAATACCAACCCCTTGAAGAAATCCTGCTTGCTCAGCTTTCCCGCGTGCACCAGCTGATGTAACAACTGGCCCATGTGATCCCTGGTGATCTGACTCCGCTCCAGCGTAGACTCCACGCCCACGCGCACGAACACGGGCAGCAGGCTCTGGGCACTCAGCTCCTCCACGCACTGCACGGCCTCCTGTGAAGGACACACATCAGTCACCCCTCCACTGAAAAGCAGCAAGAACATGGTACAAGAGTCCTTCCTGCTGTAACATTGAGGACTTTTGGTGAAATGAGTATTTAGTGAGGCTGCTGGGCAAAGTGCTGAATTAGGCCGTGGAACCTCATCACATATTAATAACAAAACCACCAGTAATAGCAATAATGGAATTTATACCACTCAGGTAACAGTTTTTAAAATACACAATCACATTCCAGGGCTGCTTGGTGAAATGGCAGGAGTCATCTTCTGGGTGCCACCAAAACACCAATTACTGCATCAAACATCAAGCCAAGTCAAAAAAAGGGTATCAGGTTAGATTGTTACTGATCTGACCTGGCACAAAGGCCTGTGTTACAAACCCACAGCCCACCAAGAAGCAGAAAATAGCTGGGGAGCACTTGGAGGAAGATTTCCCCTTTCTAAAGCTCCCACTTTCTGACTTAAGCATTTTGCAGCCTAAACAAAGAAAACACTCACAGACTTTGAAAGCACTAAGTCCCGCATCAAATGTCTCCTTTGCCATCACAAGGGCCTTCCAGTGACCTTCTGGGTCCAGCCCACAGATCTCAGTGGCCTTCCTGACCACAGGCACCTGCTCTGTGACTACTCATGCCTTGAGTTACCAAGACCTGGCAGCCCCAGATGTGTCTCCTCAGGCCCTGTATGGCTTTTTCCTGCAGGTCAGGAGCCCGGTGGTCCCGGCCCGTGTGCTCGGGTTGGAGCTCATCAGACAGATCCTGCTGTCCTGGGAACCCAGGGAGCCCTGCTGGCTGCCCTGCTGTCACCAGGGTCACAGCTCAGCAGGTTGGGTTCATGGTCAGGCCAGACTCAGGTCAGACACCTGCAAAGGGCAGCTCCTCTGCTCTGCACAGCAGGAACTCACTCACGGGTGGCTGCAGGACACGAGTTTAAGCAGTTAGTCAGAGCTTGGCTGCACCTGAAGAGCACCCAGAGCTCCCCAGCACCAAGTAATTCCTGATGCAAACAATGCCTCGATTCCATGGACTTTTAAGCAGCCCTGTGTGTAATGCAGTTCAGCTCCATCTCCAGCCAGCCACAGAAGAACATTGCTGTACTTGCCAAAAGGGAACCGAAGTGGCCCCTTCTTCAGGCATCCAGGGGAGCCTCTGGAGTCCATCCCAAGCAGGAAAAAGAGCAGAGACTCCTTGGCTCACCAGCACCTGGGTCCCAGGCCAGCTCACTGCCAATCAGAGCAAGGTTTTTCCTCTCCAAACCAAGTATTTAATAACTTATCCCAATAAGGAGATGTGAACTCTAAACAATCCATCATGAGAATATTCCTCTTTCCAATTATTAATTGGAAGTTCAATGAAATGGAAGCAGCAACTCCGCTTTTAGGGTGCCAAACCAGCAACTCCCAAGTGCTGCCATTTCAAACTTGCCAGGTTTTAAAATTTATTTCAGTGGAAGATCAAATGAAGCAGTTTTGCAGGCAATGTAACACTTCTTGCAAACTCCCTGGGCGAGCTAAAAACCCCATTTACAAGGGAAACAAAATTTCAACCTTTTAACTAGGAAGTGATGACAGCTGCTCAGTAATTTCCAATGTTTATTAAAAATCCTCTGGAGTGGTTTGTTCAATATTTAGAATTGCTTTATCTGCCTCCAGATCAGAACAGCACATGCTTTGATAACTAAATGAAAACCTCTGTTTATTTTCCCACTAGCTTTTCTGCTTCCAAAATTGTTGGTATTATGGAGCTGCTCAGTGATTCATGACAGACACACATCCATCTTGCTACTTAAAACACACAGGCTGGGCTGTTTTTCCTATTACCAGCAGGGCAGAAAACAAGCTTGGGAGACAGCTGTCCTGAAAGTGCTCCTGGAGCTGCTGCTGCTGCCTGGGTTCTGTCCGGCCTGTGGCCTCTGTGTGGGCTGGGTGCTCACAGAGACACACCCGGGACAGAAATCACTGCAGCCCCTCAGAGCTTTCTGTTAATTGAGGTTGTCATCTTGCTTACCTTAAAATCATTAATATGCAAGAACTCATCAATGATAGATTTGCATTTTCTCTCTATTTCCTCTTCGGATAGCGAAGGCTTTTCTTGCACTGCAGCTGGGGGAGCTTCTGGCTTGGCTGGTGAAAATACAACAACAAAAAATGTTTGGAAAAGGAAGATCAGCATTTTAGAGATGACGTTCTGAGAACAGAAGTCACTAAGGCAGGTGTGTCCCCTGTCCCATCCTCAGGCACAGGGTAGTTCTTTGATGGGGCTTGGAGCAACCTGGGGTAGGTGGAAGGTGTCCCTGCCCACAGCAGGGGGTTGGAACTGGATGAGCTTTAAGGTTCCACCAGCTCAAACCATTCTGGGATTCTGGGATCCTCTCCTGGCTACTTCTCCCCCATATGAACTGCCAGTGTTTCTGTAACTTGACCTTGCAGGATCACAGCTGGCAGTGGCACAGGTTGAACACCTTCAAAGCTCTGCACCAACATTAAATAATTAAATGGGAGCTGTTGTAGCAAAGTTAAAATGCGCTGACTGCGATGGGCAGCAGCCCAAGGCAATCTCCCAATCACATCCCAAAACCCTGGTCCCCGTGGATTGTCTACAACATCCCGAAGCTTCAGGATAAGCCTGGGCTGTGCTGTGGCAGTCGAGGTGTTTCCCTCACTGCAGCAGTTTCCAGATGTTTCCCAGGGAAGGAGATGAACGCTGTCCTTACTATAAAGGTTCTGTCCACTGGGAACATCACCCTAAGTGTCCCCATTTTCCCACTAACAGATCAGCCCAGGCTGGCAGGAGGAAAAAGCAGGAGCTGCAGGACTGACAAGGTGACAGACGAGTCACCCTGGGGTGTGCCACCATCCCGCTGCACCAGGGCTGGCTCGGAAGCAGGGCTGGCAACAACACGGTGCTAAAAAGCTGCTGTGCACCATCTGTCCCAGGACCAGATCCCTGCCCTGGCCCCGGGGAATGCTTGAAAAGGGTAGATATGGCTTTACTGGGTACTGAAGAAGCATTCCTGAAGAACTGGCACTGATTTGGGGGACTTTGTGCCCAGAAGCCAGTGGACACAGACAGGATAAACAGGCAGGACAATGCCATGGGGTGGTGGTGTGCTGGCACCTGCAGCCCTTCAGCTCCACTGGATCCTACGGAGGAGCTGGCGAGAGGGATGAGGCCCAGGCCTGCCTGACCCAGCCGTGTCACCCAGCTCTGGGAGGTGCATCCCAGCTGCAGCAGCCTGACAGGGCCCCGCACAGGCACCTGGCACTGCTCCTGACACACTCTCCCTTGTGCCCTTCCGCACATTCAGCACGACCCCCGGAGCACGGAGCAGCCGTTACCAGGTTCCTTGGCTTTGCTCCTCTCGGCCTCGGTGCTGTTCCTGTCCATCTCCATGCCTCCTGTCAGCTGCTTCACCGTCTCCAGCATCTCCCTGCGCTGCTCCTCCTGGGCCTGGTTGTCCAGCAGCAGCTCCTTGCTGCTGCTGCCCCGGAGGAAGGTGTTGGGCCGGGACAGGGAAGGCGGCAGAGGTTTGTCGTTCTTCTCCCTGCCCGTGCTCCCGCGACTGCCAAACAGAAACGCGCAGAGGTCAGGAAAGGCACTCGAGGCCTTCACTGCAGGAAAAAAACACCCCCCAAGCCTGCAGGACTGCTGGCTCCGTTTCTTACAGCTGCACCGACCAGCAAAATTAACTCAGTTTCAGGGATGCACAAACACAAATACCCAGAGTGGACGGGCACAGCTAATGCTTCCCAGAGAACATATGGAAAAGCAATGCTCTGCAGCACCCATTTTATACATGGAATAGTGAATTTTATAACACAAGGACTGTTTCCCTTTGAAAGGCGTGAGAGATTTACATTAGATGTAACAAAGAAATTCCTCCCTGTGAAGGTGCTGAGGCCCTGGCACAGGGTGCCCAGAGCAGCTGTGGCTGCCCCTGGATCCCTGGAAGTGTCCAAGGCCAGGTTGGACAGGGCTTGGAGCAGCCTGGGACAGTGGAAGGTGTCCCTGCCCATGGCAGGGGGTGGGAATGGGTGATCTTTCAACTCTCTCCAACTCAAAACATTCTGTGATTCCATAAGATTGTATTTTTTACTCATTTATTGAAAAATACCTCCCAAACGGTGACAATGACCTGTCCTATTAATTATTGTGTTAATGAGTAAGATGGGCAAAACGATGCCAAAATGGAATAATTTCCATGTAAGCCCAAGTTTTACTTGAAATAGGAGGGAAAACATTAGAGGCACAACCCAGGAAAACATTTCAGTAGCTTGTGTGCACTGGAAGGAAGATCCAGTGACATTTTAAATGAACTGTACATTTATAAACCGTGTCTAGAGTTAATAAATTATTGAGGGTTAATACATGTTTCATACTCCAAGCTGGAGTGGTTGCAGCCCTGAAGGAATTGGAGTGAGAGAGAGGTTATGCAGTTTTTTGTTGGATGTGGGAGCACGGGCAGGTCACACCTGCTGGGAAGGGTCAGATGTGGTTTATGCTGCATTTCTGCCAGGTTTTAGGTGTGCTTTCCTGGATAAATAAACCTACTGACCTGGCTGAATTCACAGCCATTAAATCCAACCTATCTATCACTACACTTTATCTGAAGAGTTTTTAATCTGTTAAATACAACTACCCTTGGCTGAAGGGTGAAGTGGAAACTAAAACACTCATCAGAATGGTTTTAAAAATTAATTCCACCTCTCTCTCCTATGATATTATAAAATACAGGCATGTTCTAAGCTAACTCAGAGGGGGTCAAGGACACAGCCATTCCTGGAAAAGCAAGGAATTCTCCTCTTGCCCAGAGCAGGGGGTGCAAAGGGCAGCAGTGAAGAGTGCTGGAGCGACACTCACCTCGTTAAGGCCCTGCGAGATTCTAGTTCTGAAGATGCAGATGAGGCAGATACTGGGGAGACTGGAGGCTGCAGGGCAGAAAATCTGTTCAGACTTGTGGCACTTGGTCGCAAGGAGTCTGGAGATCGTGGAGACAACACAGAGCAGAGCGACAAGGTCAGGAGCTGCTGCTACCTCAGCATCCCCGAGCAGTTCAGCCGGAGCCATGGGGACAGAACTGCAGGGAAAAGGCTGGGCCTGCCCCCTTGAACCCTTCTCCTCAGGAGGTCACACAGAGGGGAGGAGAGGAGCCTGAGGGGAGCCCTCGCTGGGGGCTGCAGCTCCTCCTGAGGGGCAGCTCTGATCCCTGCCCTGGGAGCAGGGAAAGGACTGAGGGAGCGGCTGGAGCTGGGCTGGGGCAGGCTCAGGCTGGAGATCAGGGAAGGTTCTTCCCCCAGAGGGTGCTGGACACTGCCCAGGCTCCCCAGGGAATGGTCCCGGCCCCGAGGCTGCCAGAGCTCCAGGAGGGTCTGGACAGGCTGGGATTGTTGGGGTGTCTGTGCAGGGCCAGGGCTTGGACTCTGATCCTGGGGGTCCCTTCCAGCTCAGGATGTTCCATGACTCTACGAACCCCACCCAAAGCTGCTCTTGGGCAGCAAAGCCAAGGGTGAGGGCCCATCCTGACTTACCCATCTCGCTTGCCTTGGCTCCACCACTGCTGCCCTTCCCCCAGCTGCCCAACTGGGCTTTAGGCACGAGCTGAATCTTCTCATCTATTGTGGGCTGTAAAACACGCCAGGACGTACAATTACAAGGGCAAATCGTACACTTTAATAATAAATGGGAGATTTTTTGGCAATAATCCCAGTCTTGTGAACACCAAAATACACTTTACATATTTTTGAAAGACCAAACTGTGGCCCAAGACAGAGGACACAAACAACAAAGGGCATCAGAAAGAGCCTCTTCCAAATGTCAGTGAGAGACATTCACAGTGAGCAGGAGCTTCTTTTTACTGGGAATTCTGAAGCTCAGGAAGGTGGAAAAGCTCAGTATATCCATATTGGAAAGATGTCTAGTTTGTTTGTGATGTGTAAGCCAGTTTCACTGTCCACAACTCTCCAGTCATGGCTTTGGGGGGATCTGCAGGGCACCAAACAATCAAGAGGGCAAAGGACAACAACAGGTCACAGAGCTTGGAGAAGTGGTGTCTGGCAAGAAGAGAACATTGATTTTACGATGTTCAGTGGGAGAATTTATTGACAAGGAGGTTGTGACCTCGCAGATCTCGGGGGAGCTCCTCTCTCCTTCCAAAACAGCTGCTGTGGAACCAGCTCCATTTGTATGGCACAGAGGAGAGGGGCTTTTCCCAGGTGAGCCGTAAGCCCGGGTAGGAGGAGGCTGGACCTCTCCTGCTAATGGAGTTTTGGAGACTGTTTTATGACTTTCAGAGGGAACAAACTGATTGGTTTTGCAGAAGGGCTGCAGTCTGTCCAGGTCCTGCTTTACAGCTCTCCAAGAATCCAGGCACTGAGTGTAAAAATTCAGGGCAAGTGACATTAAGTGGGACAAGGGAATATTTAGGAGTCAATGATTTATGCAAAGGCCAGACTTTTCCTTGGCAAGAAAACCCAGAGCTGTTCTGAAGTTTGACAAAGGAGAAATCTCCAACTTGCCCAACCTGCAGCCTGGAAAATGGTCCCAAACCCACCAGTCTAATGGTCAAATAACAGGAAGATGCTCATCTGGGGGATGAACACGAGAATTTATCACATACTGGGGGATGCAACCATGCCACCAAGTGAGAAACCTCTAAAAGCAAACACAGACAGCTCTTCCCATTCTACTGGAGCCTCCTAAGTCTGGAGTGCTGCTGTTTGTGACACATCCAAGTGGATGTGACCTCCCTGCTTTATTGAGGAGCAGCACCAGAACAGGGTCTCAAGAACCTGAGGCAGCCAAGGATGTCCAGCAGGTGTCTGAGACCCCCAGGTGATGCGCTTGAGACCCACGGAACATGGGTGCTGTGCTGCATCTCCATGTCACACAACACCCTGGCTCACGTTTTCATCACTGAATAAAATGCAGATTTTCTGACTGTGAGAGCTTCTGGATTACTAAAAGGACACTGTGAACCTGAGAAAGAAAGTCTGTACACTCCTTTCCCTCAGGACAAAACAGGAACATCCAGAAGATAATGCAGCTTGATTTACACACAGTATTAACTCTGAGGATTTAAAATGCCCCAGCCCCAAGTTTTGACCTGTACACAGCGACCTGGTCCTTCCTGGACTAACAGATGTTTTACTGCCCCAAAGGAGGCTGGTGCTGGCACCTACCTTGGTGATTTTAAGGAACTTGGTGGGGTCTAGCACTCTGCTGTTCTTTGCCCCCTGCACAGTGTTCCAGCCGCCTTCGTCGACCCGCAGGACACCTGAGGATGACAGAGAGAGCCACGCTCAGCTCGTCCCGCTGCTCTGCCTGGCACCCTGCTCCTCCTGCTCAGGAACGTCCTTCCCGCTGGCATGCCACAACCAGCCTGCCTGCCTGTGCTCTCACACGACAGCTCCCACTCCCTCCAAGGGCTGCTTTTGGAAGGGATGGTTCCTGGCTGGATTTCTCTGCATTCCTGGGGGTGCTGCACGTTCACGAGCTCACGGGAGGAGCAGGTGAGATGCCCTCCCTGACCAGAGCCTCACTCACCCCCCAGTTCCTGCATCACTTGGCTGGTCTGACACGGAGCCCCTCGGGCACTCCCAGGTTCCTCACCTTCTCCTGGTGCCACCACTTTTAGGATAATTGAAGTCTACATGGATTTTCTTTACACCCTGTTTTCAAAGCACTTTCATTTGACAATCCTTAGTATTAAAGAATCCCCAGAACTACTTTCTCCTTGCCCTGCTCTGTTCCAATCTTCATTTTCCCAGTCACTCCAAGTTCATCTTCTGATAGTGGCCTGAGGGCCCGGAGTAGTTTAAGGTGATGCTGAGACACTCCCTCACACAGAGTCAGCACCTCATGACTCTAACAGCTAAAGACAACTCGGTTACTCCTGAAATGAGATGTTTGTCTCTTGAAATGAGACTCTGCAGTGCATGAGAATGGATGGCAAATCTGACTCCTACGTAATACCTTGTTAGAACAGATTTCTGGCAGCCTGTCACAAAACCAAACATGAATGGAACATGTAAGCACTGTGTAAGCCTGTGGTTGGTTATTTTCACCCATGAGATTTGCCCCTGAAAGTCCCCACAGCCAATCTGTTCCTTTTCCAGCCTCTGCCATATCAGGCCCCAATTCCCTTTGCTCATTACACTTAGGAAAAAAAACCCCAGAGATTTTTTCCTTTAATGTGGGATTCCCTCCAAGGCCACTGGATGTGAAATGAGTGAAAGGAGCAGCCAACTTGGCTTTTACTTTACCCGGTCTCCTCTTGTCTTTGGTCATGAGTTGTTGCACCTTCCTCTGTTCTTCCTGCTCTTCAATCTTGGCTTCTTTATGGATCTGCTCGATGGTCTTGGGGCCCTGGTCTGCTCTCCGTGACACCCAGTTGCACTGAGGAAGAAGCAAAAAAACCCAGACACGTGCTCAGGGAAACTTCCAGGGGAGCATCAAACACAGGGAGTTTGGACATTGGAATGAGGCCTCATCCTCCCACCCTCTTCATGCCTTAGAGGGGCTGGAGAAGATCCTGTGGAGCTGGGACACGTGATGGACGTGGTTGTCCCAGCAGCAGCGAGCAGAGCCTCCTACTCTTGGTAGAGAGACTGCAGCGAAGACCTGGCTGAATTCAGGACATGCTAATCCCCAGCCTGCACACTGCCAGCTTCTCTTTCAAGGCTCAGGGGAAAGAGAAGAGCTGCTGTCACCCCCTGTTTATGACTGATACTCTTTGTGGGAGCCCTTCCTCTAAGCTTGAGGGAAAAAATGAAATCTTGGAAATAAAAAAAGCAAGAAGTGACTGATTTTAAGTGGAGACAGTGCTTTGCACTCCAGGAATGGTGATGGCCGACACAGGAATCCTGCAAAGAGGAGCAGCTGTCACTCCAAAATCACTTTCCTCCTTGATGTGTCTTTTCAGCCATGCAGCCCAGACCCTTCCAGCTCTGGAATGACATTACAGCTCTCGGGGTGATTATCTACCTGCAGCCCAAATGGTGACTTCAGCCTCCACACAACCCAAACCAGCTCCCCTGGGGGAAAGTTACAGGTGCTGGGAAGGTTTGTTCCACCCATGGTCACGTCTTCCCCTGCACCGTGTGGGGACCCCCGGCACGGCACGCGGACTGACTGCGGCACCAGGACAACACGGAGACATTTCCTGGCTTTGAACAGCCAGGCTTCGGGGAGAAGGGGAACAGATCTCCCCCTAACATCCCACCTGAGCCGTGGATCCCTGCTCTGGCACGAGAGCTTATCCAGCTCGGCGTGGAAGGGAACGTGACAGACTGGCATGAGAGCTAGGCATGTTCACCTGGAGGAGAGAGCCCCTAAAGGGGCTCCAGGAGAGCTGGAGAGGGACTGGGGACAAGGGGGAACAGCTTCCCACTGCCTGGGGGCAGGGTCAGATGGGATCTTGGGAAGAAATCCTTCCCTCTGAGGGTGGACAGGCCCTGGCACAGGGTGCCCAGAGCAGCTGTGGCTGCCCCTGGATCCCTGGCAGAGTTCGAGGCCAGGCTGGACAGGGCTTGGAGCAGCCTGGGACAGTGGAAGGTGTCCCTGCCATGGCAGGGGTGGAATGAGATGATCCTTAAGGTTCCTTCCAACCCAGACTAGTCTGGGCTTCCATGATTTCCTGCTTTTACTCACTGGAGCTAGGACCTACCAGCCTTAGGTCTATTACATCCTGAAGCATGAACCGAATCCTTGAGGAGGTTTTCCTCTCTTTCACAATCTTCTCCATCTGATTAAAATACTGGTCCATGCGGGGCTAGACAAGAAAAACATCATCAGCACGCTGTGGAGAATGGAAATGCTCCCTTGGAGGGGCACGCAGCAGGTCCTGCATTCAGAGATTTCTGCCAGAAGCATCGGGGACACAGGGCTGCTCCCCAGAGAGGTGAGTGCTGGGTCTTGTACACTCCTCCAGGATGGATTTGAGGGTGCACAGGGCAGCATGTGCAGGAGATGACAACTGTGCAGGCACTCACTCTCTCTGGGTTTTTAATCACGCAAGCCCTCTGCACGTACATAATAAACATTACATCCATTGAAAATACATCTCAATCTAAGCTTCCCCTCCTCAAATCAGCTATGTGCTCACCTCAGCCCAAGAAAAACTGGCTCTGGAAACAAAATAGGTACAAAACCAGCCTAAGACAAATCAAAATCATTCCATGGTTTATCCCCTGAGCTGAGCCAGGCGAGACTGAGCAGTAGCTCTGGGTCTCTCTGCAAGAACAGTTTAATGGGCTCAGCTGTGGGAAAACCCCACAAACTCCTCATCCAGAAAATCATCATGTGGTGGAATCCCAATAGGTTCACAGTAAGACATGAACTGGGATCAGCAGAGAAGCTCCTGTTAGGTCTAAATTTGGCTCACCAAGCTCCAAAAAGCCTTCTTCTCAAAAACAGGGCCTCTGGTTGTTTCAAACAAGAGTTTCAGAGCAGTTTTCTACTGTGTTTCCCACTCTCTTCACTAAAAAACAGCTAAACCCTTGTTTTTGTAGTTAAACAATCAAGAAAAAAATCCATTAAAATTTGTGTCTGGCCTTGCATTGGAAAGTCCAGCTCTGGGAGCAAATGTTTCCAGAGTTAAGGATGATGGGGAAATATTTCCAATGGACTTTGTTCAGAAGTTTTAATTAAACTATGACTAACAGTTAAGCTTCAATAAAAACACATAATAAAATGTCTACCCCATTAAGAAGGATTCTCTCAGTCCTGACAGAAATAACCAATCCCAAAGACAGGACAGAGGCATCTGGAATTGCTCCCTCACTCTGTGCCCTGCCATGCCCCAGCTCGAGGGTGCACAACCAGCAGAGCACCAGAATGTTGGTGTTTACAGTGCTCAAGAAGACCAAAACAGCATCCAGGCCTCGTCCAGCCTGACCTCAGCTGGCAAGTCAGAGCTGGTTTCCTTCCCAAAGCACACGGAGAAACTGAGTCCCACTGGTCACGGGCTCAGGGCACGGGTGTTTAGCCTGGGACTGCTGATAAACCAGGCTGTTCTGGTCAATGCTCTCAGAAGAGTCAGGGAAATCCCCTCCCTTTAAGGCTCAGGACTGATGCGCCGTGATCCCTGAGATCCCAGGGAGGAGAGGGAACTCCCTGCCTGGGGCAGCTGAACACGATGAGCTCCACTTGCTTCCAGAGCCCAGCCCCACCGACTCCTGGCAAAGCCCTCGGGTTTTTTATCCCAAGCCCAGTTTTTGGGAAGGAGCAGCAGACTGTCTGTGCCAAGAGAAGCTCCTGGAGTGCCCACTGCTCCGTGCTACAGATCAGTTTGCTGGAAAATGGGGAGGAGGATGCAGGAGCGCTGTGCTTGCAGAACAGCTGCCACATCCCAGCACAACTGCAGACAAGGATGACACAAAACACAGGCACCCCCGAGGCTCAGGTGGGGGTATGGACCAGTTAAATGAGGGTGTTGCAGATTTAACCTGAACAACACATTTCATGGTGGCTTTTGTAGGTAACATAAGCCTTCAACTGGAAGTATTAATGTTTTGGGAACTACAAAGGAAGAGGGACGTTCAGCTTGGAAAAAGTAAACGTTGAGCATTTCTGGGCTGTGTGTTTGGATAAAATATTTGGAAATAACAACCGGAGAACACAGTTGAAAATGATACAGAGTCTATTACAGAGCAGGGAGCGAGGCCAGGTCATGACAAAACACCCACAGAGGAGTGGATGATTTCCTCATGCCATATGGAAATTCCTGAAGAAAAAACAAATCTTCAAATAAAAACACCCCACACCCATTTTTCCAGCCCTGCCCAGAGAACCTCATCCCTCGCTCCCACTCCTGCCCCACCTTTGCCTTCTCAAAGTCCAGGTCCTTGCCAATGGTCGTGAGCAGGCGGCAAAGGCACTCGAGGGACTCCTCGTCGTGGTTCTTCAGCAGCTTCACCACGCAGTCGTGCATGATGGCCTCCGTCAGCATCTTCAGCTTGAAAAGCTCGCCGATGAATTTGATGTTCCCAATGGATCTCCTCCGGGCTTTGTCCTTGGCCTCCTCCAGCTCGTCGTGGAGCCGCGTCTTTTCCTCTGGCTGCAAAACAGGACAACAGCTCTGCAAAACCATGCTCCCAGTGCACAGAACTCTTTGAGAGATCCAGATTTATGTTCATAGGCACTGTTCCCTCTTTTTCTCCTAAAGCCCACAAAGATGCTGGGATAAACCCACTGTCAAGGCAAATATTTTTTATTATCCTCAGGAACAGTGACAGAATCAAAGTCTCAACTCCAAAATCCCCCCAAATCAACTGCTGTTTCAAAAGGAAATAATTTTGTGAGGGAGCTCTGAGAACTTATGGAGAAAAACACCACTTACAGTGGTGGCAGCTTCGAGTTCTTTCTGCTTCTTTTCAAAGACATCATCGTCAGCCTTGTCCTTTTCAAATTCCTTCTGGCAGCGATTTAACAGCAACTTACGGAAATTTACTGTGCTCCCAGGTTTGTCTGCCATGGGCACTTTCAGCTGTAGTGAGAAGAAGAAAAACAGCAATCAGCAGAAATAGGGATAAACTCCACAGAGGACAGGTCATCTGTAACAATTTATTTTGCTCTTCATGTTGAGCTGCGTGGCTCCGCAAGGCTGTGAAAGTAAAGCCTCACATCAGGATTTCCAGTGGAGTTTTACATTGCAGATGTAAAGCCACACTCCAAACTTGGCTGACACCACCTCCGCCCGGGGATGAATTACATTTCCTTCCATACGATCCCTTAAAAACACCCCCTGCTTGAAAACACTCCTGTTCTGTGCTGAAGGCTTAAGCCATATTCCTTCATTGCATGTCATGAAGGACCTGGGGAAAAGGGGGCTCTTTTGTCTCAAATTCACCATCTGAGAATGATCTGTGCAAAGCCTGGCTCATCTTGGGCTCCCTTGGAAATGACAGACACAGAAGGGTGGAGAGGCCCTGGCACAGGGTGCCCAGAGCAGCCGTGGTTGCCCCACTTCAGAAATGTCCAGGGCCAGGTTGGACGAGGCTTGGAGCAACCTGGGATAGTGGAAGGTGTCCCTGCCCATGGCAGGGGGTGGAATGAGAAGAGCTTGAAGTTCCCTTTCCCACCTATACTATTCCACGCTTCTGTGATTCCATGAACTTCCCAAATACAACTCATCTTGTGACCAGGTGGAGCAAGGAGTCCTCAACTCCCAACGACTGCTCCAAGCAAATCCCTCTGTCTTGGGCATGGCCAACAAACCAGTACTCCACATTAATTACTCTTACTTACACTCAGAAAGCAACATTTACCTCTGCTCTCTGCAGTTTCTGTCACTGCCCCGCAGCCCGTGCTGAAGCCTGCCCAGAGCAGTTCCCGTGCCGCAGGCTCTTACCGTCACCAGGCACCGGCACATGTTGGCGTACGCCACGGAGAAGCTGGGCTCGTCGATGGCCTTCTCGAAGACCAGGTCGATGACTCCCTTCAGCCTCTCCTCCGTGTCCACCGTCAGGTCTGTCACCTGCTTCATGAGCTGGTTGAACATCTGGGGCGTCAGCTTGTTCAAGATGCTTCGTACCTTGCGGAACAGCTCCTGAGCGACAGAGACACTGCGAGCTCAGGCACAAGTGGTGCAGGTGGATTTCAGGAATGAGCCAGGATGCTTCCCACAGGGAAATGGAGCCATCCTGTAGGAATGTCTGGGAAGCTGAGTGATGCACCACAAGTTTCTGCACAGCCCAACCCCAGTCCTCACTTGGCTACCAAAGACCAAGACTACGGGGCAGGAGTTTTGGAAACACCCAAGTGCTTTTGTCAAGCACAACAGAGGCACAAAGCCCTTCCTGTCATAAGTACTCTTCTTTCTATCAGTTTAATCCATGAGATATAAATTAACAGGGAGTGGCCTCTGTTTCCTTCAGCCAGAGGTAACCAACCTCTCCTGTAATTCACTTTAAGGCACTTTATTCTTTCCTATCCAGGAGGATAATGAGGTCAACAATGCCACCATTAGCTCCAAGAACAGAATTCCAGTGTCCTTCAAGACCATCCCAACTTATCCTACAAACTACAAGCTTGACCACCAAACACCTCCTCCCGGAGTGAGTGGCCCACGGAGGAGAGGAGGGGAGAAGGACAGAGGCAGCTTCAGGCGGCGCCGTTGGGCTGGGCAGGACCAGCTGAGGGACTTCACAGAGGAACCTCAGTCTTGCTGAGGATTCAGGGCAGAAATGTGGTCTATAAGGAGATGAAGACCAAGTTCTGTGATGGGCTCTTCACTTTAGAACAGAGACAGAAATACTGCAGTAAAACAGCAGTAGGAAAGCAATCCGGGAAGACAGACAGGAGGTTGTCTGGTGTTCTCTGCTTAGTATACAGGACTGGCATTTAAACGCCAGGTCAAGAATAAACATACAAAAATACCACCAAGGTAGGGGAAAGCTGGGATTCCAACTGGAATTCATTGCCCCTTTTCACTGTCTGATACAAGAGGGAAGGCAAATTACCATTACCTGGTGCAGCTGCTACACCCTCAGACCTGCTTACGCTCTCACCTGGGTTTTGACATTTTCCGGGTCCTCCGTTTGGTTTTCCCTCTTCAGGCTTGGCTTCCAGGCGTTCTCTGCCTTCTTCAGGTGCACATCCTCCTTCACACACACAGTGATGATCTTCCTGGGCTCCCTCCTCTGGCCCGGCTGAGATCTCCTCGGTCCAACATTCAACAACTAGGACAAAAACATCCCTTGTTATATCCCACTTTAAGCTCATGCTGGGTAGCATGCTCCAGGGCAAATGCCAACACCCGCTGACGGCGCCGCTGACCACCAGCACGTGCTGCTGGGACACGAGGAGTCCCTCCGACCCAATACTGCTCCGGGCTGCTCGCAGGGAACGTGCAGACACCAAACACATTGCTCTGGGCAGCTCTTCCCAACAGAGAGATGGGATGACTCTGCCTACGCAAGCCGGCGGTGCTCCGGGTGCTGCTACAGGGGGCAGAACTGACCCCAGCTGGCCAGAAGTGCCTCTTGGGAGTCAAGAACTGCACAACTGAGACATCACAGCAGGGCATGGAAGAATTCAGCCCTTACAGGTGTATTTCGAACATGCCACCCCAAGTACTTAGAGAACGATAAATTAGCAGCTCTGCCACAAATGTTAAGTTTTACTGGAGATTGCCTTCAACAAAGCCATTTTGAGACTGGAATTACGTAAAACACAGTGAAGGAGTATCACTGCAGCTCCTGCACGCTAAAAATATGGATCCTAACAGATATGGGGCAAACTCTGTGTGGTTTCACAGAGGAAAGGGAATCAGGGTGCTTTGGAACTGCCTAAGCACCTCTGCAGTCCTGTGTAATGTGATGCTCCTCCCGAACAGGCACAAAACCTGCCACAGTCAGGGAGCTTTTCACCAGATGTACAAGTGGTAGGGCACAAGACACCCTCAAACCTCCTCTTCATCATCTTTGGGCTTCTGATTAAGGACTAAAGGTACCAGGTGCTGTTGGGAGGTTGCTCTTCCCCCACGCTCTTTCACATTTCTGAACTCATTTATCACAAATGGCCAACCTCAAGGTACAAATTAATGCTGCAAAACTCCATTATCAAACTTGGTACTTCCCACAGCAGTAATTAATCTGCTCAGCAGCCACTCGTGGAAGATGGGCCATTTCAAAGACTGCTTTGTTCAACAAAGGGATTCAACGAGCATCAAAAAGGCCAAACCACTGCAGTTACTTGAAGGGCTTCAATGAATAGGAGGAAAGGGCTCTTGGCTGGTGCCTCTTATGTCACACATCAGCCATAAACCTGGGTTTGTGTTACTGAAAGGCAAAATTCTTCTTAAAGGCAGGAGGGAGTTGAACCACTTGCCTTTGACAGGGTAAATGCGTGCAAATGAATGGATCACCAGCAGTGCTGGAGCTCTTGTTTGGGCTTCCTGATGGGGTAACAGCAGCAGAGGAAGATGATGTCAGAAGACAATGACCTCACGCTGTGACCTGCTCCATGTGCCCAGCGATGCCTGGGAGGGGGCTCCGAGGGGCAGGGTGTCACTGGGCTCCCCTCAACTTACAAAGACCCCAGTTCACATCCCCTGCCATGCACAGAAATAGCCCAGCAGATTATTCAAACTGCATGGGGCACAAGCCCCATGAATGCTATAATTCACAGAACCATTTATCTTGGAAAAGATCTCCAAGATCATCAAGTCCAACCACTTGTAGCACAACCACACCAGCTGATCACTCCTGAGGAGTCAACAGTGGAACAGGGAGCCTTCAGGATGTTTCTGTGTGTCAGACACCTTCCTAAAGCAGACACTGGTCTCTCCCTACATCCCCTCTGTGCTCCCACCCTGAGCCCTGACTGACACCGGTCTGGCACAGCAAGGCCTGACAGCAGCCTGGCCTTCACACACCACCTCTGGTGTTACACAGTTCTGCTGCCCAGGCTCTGACCACGCTGCAGACATGGAGAGAAGACACTTCCGTCCAGCTGGAAAACCAGACAATGATGTAACAGAAAACTGACCTGCCACAGCCACGCGTGCCAGAGCTCACCACACACCTCCTGCCAGTGGATAACTCTAACCAGAGCCAGGCTAGAGTGCGCCCTGAAAACCCAAACCTTTGAGCTCATTCGCCCCAGAACAGGGGCAAAGCCAAGGAGAGGTGACCTGCAGCCACCCCATCTCCTGCACAGAGGCAGCTCTGGTCCCAAGGACCTCCCAGACACGCCAGGCCGTAACGCGCGGGGACGGAGTCGCAGAGGCCGGTGCTTCCTCGGGCACGGAACTTCCTCAGGCACGGGTCCATGCTAATGTTCCTTTTTAGCAAACAGCCACCCCTGAAGGAGGTGACTCCCTTGGAAAGCTGAGGGATGCACGGAGCACCAGCGTGTCACGTGTCACCTCCTCACATCTGGCTGCCTTTGAGCCCAGACCTTTCAGGCATCAAAACAACAAAGACTTTCCTTGAGACCGTACGTTTTTAGTATCTGTGAATAAACTCAGTTCAAACTGACCTGTGATTAGGTTTTCAACCAGTGAACAGAAGCCTCCTTTGAAGATGTAATAAAATAATAGATGGATCTAACTTTTAACAGAAATGGTCTAGGGGTCTGAGGTTTTTGGCTCCAGATTTATACAGCAAGTTAAAGAGGTGCCTGGGCTCAGGCCTGGCTTCCTGTAAGTAACGATGGTGCTGGGGCATGGGGCAATTTCCAGGTGTTCCTGCATTCATCAGAATGACCTCTCTCCTGGAGGAGGATGCCGGAAAGGGAAGCAGGAAGACACAGGTACAGGACTCCTGCAGAGGAGCCAAAGACTCGCAGCAGCACAGACCGACCTGGGGCTCCCACTCAGCCCGAGCTGAGTATTTCAGCTTGGAAATACTTCAGAAACCAGCCAAGGAATTAAGCAAGTGCTTCTCCCTCTATAAGAGGCTTTGAATGCAGACAGTGAAATTGATCTTCGGTGGTGGGAGAGGTTGTGCCTCCCGGGAACAAGAACGGAGGTGATTTCAGTTTCCATCACCTCTCGGGAAGGACAAAGCAAACGCATCCTGTGCAGGAACGGACCCCTCTGCTCCAGCCCCACATGTCTGAGTTTGCATCTCCTCACCTGCCATGCTCACCTAACCCTGCCTACACCAAAGAGCCTTCCCAGCTGCATTCTGCTCCTGTGCAACTCCACCCCGTCCGTCCGACGCAACATTGGTTAGTGCCAGAAACAGTCACAAAACACGTTCAAGCAAAAAGAGGGAAACAAAGACAAAAGCCAAAGAAGCGAAACAAAAGACTCTGAACGTGCCGGAAGCGGTTAGCGCTGAGCTGCCCGATGTTATCTGGGGCAAGGAAGAGGCAGTGGTTTGATGGTTCATGGCATGGCCTGTGCAGAGGTGGGATGGCTGGGGACAGGCAGCGCACACGCAGGGGTTGCCATGCGTCACGAGAGGGGAACGTCTGGCATTGCTGGGGCTCAGAACCCTCTGATCCTACAACCGCCGGTGTCGAGGACAGGCTGGTTTAACCACGTCACCTTCCAGCCCTCCTCCACAACAAGGCAAGGAGAGGCTCTGCTCTGCAAAGGCGCAAATGTAAGATGTATGTTATGTGCTGAATGCTCCAAATGAACGGGGTAAGCGGGACTTACCTTTTCTCCCCCTTTCCACAGGTCTGCAAAGTGCAGACCCTCGCGGATCCCGCTCAGGCCAACGTCCCAGCATGCCCTCAGCTGGTGATGTCCCACCCACCACTGAAGACTGCCTAGAGGGGTACAATGCAAGTCTTGTTTCGGTTTTTTTTTAAACAAGGTTGCACCTTTTTGTAAAGTTTTCTGCCAGTCGTTCTTTATCAACAGTGGGTGTTGGGAAAAAAGGCAACTCTACAAAAAGGTGCAAAGTCTGGGGGGAGAGGGGGGGATTTGGCTTACCCCTATCGGCAGGTTCCTCAATGGTGGGTGAGGCGAGACCAAGAGAGGGCATGCTGGGGGCCCGCACCGAGCCAGGGAGGGCAATCCAGGGGTGCTCTGCACTTTGCAGGCCTGCGGAGAGACAAAGAGCGACAGCCGTGTTACGCAGACGCCGCAGGGCTCGGGACACTCAGCACGTGGCAGGAGAGCAGGCGCCGCAGCACGACCTGCACGTCCCAAACGCGGGAAGCGCTGCGACCTCACGAGGTTTTGTGGACCAGGTGGTGCTCCAGGAGAAACTGTGGCACCGAGGTAACTCCGAGACACAGGTGTGCGCCCCGGAACTGAGGCACTGGCCACGAGGCTGCTCCCAAACCAGAAGTATTACATTGACCCAAAATCGCTGGGTTTGACTCCTGGAAACCTGCATGCTTGGAAGCTGGGGTGATTCAGGGAACTCCTCTGGAACCAGCAGGTTTGAAAGCTCCACGATGGCTGTGTCGTTAGACACATCCAGATGGACACAGCAGAAGCAGCTCAACAGCTGAAAACCAGTGATTGCCCCTAACGGCAGCAGCGTCCTCCTCCAGTGGCACTGACGGGGTGGCATGTGCTGGGGGCACCTGTGCCCCAGGAAGAGACATGGCAGAGGCATGAGTGAGGAACTCACAGAGGGATTTCAGAGTGTGGCCAAAGCCAGACACAGGGAAAAGAAGGGAAAATGAAAGAAAAGCAGCGGAAAAGGTGGGAAAACAAGGAATGAAGTGACCAAAGCAACACGTGGAAGCACAGAGAAAGCAGAACACTCCGGTGCTGGCCGTATTTTGTTTGTTAGTAAAATCTCCTTGCTCTGTTGGTGTGTTTTGCAGCACAGCCCCCCAGGCTGCTGCACTGACGCCGGGTTTGTCATACGACGGACGCGCGACCGCACACGCGACTGCCGGGTCCTGGAGTGGAAACGCTTCCACCCTCTCGCTCCGGGAAACAGGAAGGAGATTGAGCCCTTCCCAAAACACAGCTACCAGTGACAAACATCCACAACAGCTTCCAACCTCCCTACATTTTGTCAGCCAAGCAAGCATCACCCCTGCATTCATCCTGACAAAACCAGAACCACCGGCGCATCGGAAGAGGCCCAATAGCCTGAGGAGGGACTTCATCAGTGTTAAGGCCAATTTTTAAATGAGCAAGTTGGGGTAAACTCACACTTCCAGACACGTTTCTTCCCCCGGGGGCTTGCCTCCCAAAATCAGCAAAGGCTGGTGTGAAGTCGGGGCCTCGTGGCAGGATCCGGGGGTCCAGGGTCCTCAGCGGCAATTTCGGCTGATTGACCTGTGCCGTGAGCAGAGCACACAAACAGGGGCTGCTCAGGGGTGCTGAGCTACCAGAGGTCATGCAATCTACACACAACATCTGCTAAACCGTAATAGTCATATTTAACATCCAAATCAAAGCTTTAACAAATTGCTCAAGCTTTAGGCATCCACGCTTATGTTAAAAAGAAGCATTTAATTTAAAATACATCTTCTTCAGGAGACTATTGAGGAAACAGGTGGAGCTCAGAAACATTTCAAGGATTATGGAGGATAAAATCATAGTAACACGGGCCTGTCTTGTTTCAGGAGCATGAAACTGCTACCTTCCCTCAAAGCAATGGCTTTTGTGCCAGCATAAGAGATGGGCAACTGAGCCCAGGAAGCTCAAACACAGAGCAGTGAGAAACAATCGTGGGGAAGTAGAAGGTAGATGAAATAATTTTGGGAATAAAGCTGTGTTTTACAATTTGCCTGGGCAGGAAACTCCGAGCAGAAATGTTTCTGCACACGAGGATCACCCACATCCCTGAGTCTCAGGAGTGAGTCTGTCGTGGTTCCATCGAAGCCAGGGAACTCTCCAGCTCTCAGTGAGAGCAGAACAAGGCCTTGGTGTCAGCACTCAGAAATCCCAAGTGTTTCACTAAGCCCAGACCTCAATCAGCTCTGAGATGAGGCTGGAGAGAAATCCCGAAACTGCCCAAGAATGGAGTTCGTAAAGATCTTTTATTAGATCAGCTTATAAATAGTGAAAAAAGTGCTTCAGATCAAAAAACAGTTTGCCTAAAAGCTTCTCTCTGCTTTTTAATTGATCTAATAGATCAATTAATTGATCTAATAGAAGCCACTGCCTCTCCATCCAGCCTTGCTTGGATCCTCAGTTCTTCATGGCTGGGTCATTTTAAATTTTAATAACAACCTGGTATAACTTAATCTAGATAAAGACCATCAAAAATGTTTCCGTTTTTAATTATCTGTGCACATTCATCAGGCACCAACACCTCTATCTGTAGAATTTTGTGATGAGACCAACTTCCCACCAAAACCCAGCATGGAATGGCTCAGGAACGAGGCGTGAGTGATCTTTATTTATATCAAAACCCTGCACGTACCTGTTTTATGGGCTCTCCTCTCACCTTGTCGAGCACCACGTCGCTGATGGGAGGCAGCCCCTCGGGCTTCTGGATACAGGCAGGCATGAACTGGATATCCAGCAGGAATTCCCGGTCGTATTGCTTCTTGCCCTCCGGGTCCAGGGGCTTCCACTGCTCTATAGGGAGAGAAGTCCCTGAGAGTCACAGCAAACAAACCCCCTGCTCACCCAGATGAGGTTCTGGTAAATCCAAAGGGATGAGGCTGCTGCACCAGCCTGGGAAATTTCGATGTAATTTAATTTTCATTTTGAAGGGAGAGAGGAGGGCAACACACATAACATTAAAGGGTCATGCACAGTGGGGAGCGTAGAGCCAGGTCCGAGCACACCCAGATCTGGCCACTAATTCCATTTCTGGCCCATGTATCTAACTTTGACTTCCACTCTCCTGTGGGATATGGTGGAATGGGGACAATTCCCTGTTTCTGTGTGAAAATGCAGAAGTTACAGGGGTTCGTCTGGTACAAAAGGAAGTCATAAATGTGAAGTCAAGGAGAGCAGAGCACGGAACAAAAACACCCTCTGAAATTGTGAAACCATGGAACTGTGAACAACCCAGGCTGGAGATAACAAGCAGAAACAAGAGAAGCCATAACCACAGGCCATGATCTGGGAATTACAACTTTCCACCTATTTTTCGTGGGGCTTTTTGGGTGTGGAGGACCCTGCCTGGTGCACATCATAGCATAAACCTACAGCCACTTTAGCACAAGGAAAGTCAGCCTCTGGTGGCCTGGAGATGGGATTTTTGGCACTGGCCACACAGTTTGTTTCAAATTAGGGAAGAAAACGTTTTATCTGAAGGAAAATGTCTGCATGAGATGCTGCCTTTGGCTCTCCCTCATGCCAGACTGTGTTACTCAGCATTCATCAGCCCCTCAGGTATTTCTTATTCCTTTATTTCACTCCCTGACCCTCCTGCTTTGGATCTCTGGGATCTCACCACCCGCACCCCTGCAGAGGCCACGAGCAGGGACTTACTCCAATGGTTTTAATAACTGGGAATGAAAATACACAGAAGTGATTGCAAACTTTAGCTCTTTATACAGTTTTATTTCTACAGAGCTTCAGGATACAGGGGTGCAGAAATGGTTTGGCTGGATCCCGGCTGGAATTCCTGGCCTGCCCACTGTACCTGTCATTCACCATGGAAAAGCTCCAACACAACAACAAGCAGTGTACGTGTAGTTTCCTCCTTCTGGGAAGCTCTCCACAAGCTGTTTTAAGGTGAAGAGCAGCTGGGCAGCATCACAGGAAGGATCCCCAGCACAGGGAGAGACAGGGATCAAAGACACAAGTCCTCCAAAAGGCAGAAATTCCCCTTTCTAAAAGGAGCAGAGCCGAAATCGAGGCCGACTGCACGAGGCCGATGCACACTGCTTTCCCAGGGATCAGCCCAGCCCCTCCAGCTGGGTGAAAGGACATCTGCACCCACCTGGGATTGTCCTGACTGCATCAGCTGATGAATCATGGATTAACTTCAGGAAGTGCTTGGCTAGTGAACTGCTCAGGTACTCTGAGTGTGATGAGCTATCAAGAGGCCTCTGTGTTTCCCCCTCACGATATGATTGTGCTGAATTAATAAAATCAAAGCAATTGAGGTCTCTGTCAGAACAAAGTGCTGCAGAAATAACCACTGCAGAGGAGTCCCCTAATAGTGGTGCTCCTTGTCCACCAGGTTCTCCAGGTCCTTCCTTATTATTATACTCTTTAATTTCTGGGCTCCTTAAAAATGACTACTTTATTTGGAGGGGGTTTCACTTGAATAAGAAATTGCTTAAAAATTGGGAGCAACCAAGAAGTTGGTCTCAAGTTCTCTCTAAATGAGGTGGATTAATTGAGGTTCAGGTCTATAAATTACAAAATCTTCATAAATAACAAAAACACTCTATAGATATCCTATACCCTAATCAACGGGACTGAGCTGAGCAGTGCCTGGAATGAAAACCACAAACTGTTTATTTTCCTTACTTTTCTAGAAATCCAAAGATCCATGCAACTGTTTAGCCAGGAAATTAGATCTTTATGAACATACATATTTGTATTTAGGACCCTAAATACAAATATGCACTTTCATTTCTTATTTAACCACCTCTTATTTTAGAGGTATATCGGTTTATGTGGAATTTCTTGGATGGCTTCCAGCTGTCAATCACACAGGAATCAACTCTCTGCCATTTCCACCATGCTGTAGCCAGCATCCAAATGCACAACATTTTCAAGGAATTACGGATTTTCTCTTCTCTTGGCCATGACCAGCAAGACAAAACCAATTTTCCCCTTTTGCCCCCACGGAAGATCTCTGGGGCCTGCTGGGCTGCAGATCTCGGCAGAGCTGCACGCGGTGAACACTGAACGCCCTTCCAGCCCCAATGGGAACGTCCGTAGGGATGACGCCCGGGGTGTCAGCAGCCCTTACAGGAGGGAGGCAGAGAAGCAGAGTGGAGCAGGGCTTACCTGGTTTGTACTGGTAGGCGGGCCCCTCTCCGGAGCTCTCCGTGCAGCCGGAGGTGGCGTCGGTGCCTTCGCCCTCCGAGACGCTCTCGGCGCCGTTTCGCACTGGCTCTGCCTCCTGCTCCCCATTCTCTTCCAGGGCTTTCGCTGCCTTGAGCTCTGAGGGTTCCCTCTCCAGCTGAAGCCCATGGCTCATTTTCTCCTGGTCGGATTCAAGTACTTTGTCCCCTGAAGGTTCTTCCTCCTCCTTCGGCTGGCGCACGGACAGAGGCAGAGGTTTCGTTAGAAACACCCCGACAAATTCAATGCACGTGGAACGGCTCTTCATGGATTCACACGGCATTTTTGGGAGCAGCAGGAATACAAATGCACCTTACACACGGATATGGAACACCACACCGAGCCACTGGGTGGTTTATCAGCTCATTCCCACGGATAACCCACTGATAATTAATGGTGCAACTGGAAAGACTCAGCATTGCCCATGAAATCCCAACGGGACTGGATGGAGGGAACTGTTAAGCCATGAGCAATCCCAGCCTGGAAACACAACTCTGCTTTCCTCTTCTACCATCCATGATAAAGGAATGGTAAAGGGCACGTGGTGCTTGTTTTGGGGGATTCTTCCTTTAAATGCCTGCTGCCAACTGGAGCAGATCCCACTAAGGAAGGCAACGTGAGATCCAGCCACAATTCCAGCACCTCGGTTTCAGGAAAAAGCATTAATAGTATCCCTGGCTGTTAATTTTAGAGCTCCCCAAGGACACAGCCTGATTGTGCATTCAGACGAGGAGGCGTCGGAACGCGTTTCTCCCGGGAGGAATCCCGGCACATCTTAGCATTGAACAAAGGAATAACTTCACTGAGGATGCTCTGGAGGAGGCTCCCGATCCTTTCGCCTCCCTGCCTGGCGGCGCCACATCCTAAAACGCTTCTTGCAGGTTTTTCAAGGGAATTCTCTGAAGAATTCCTCAGTGGAGCTGCCGGGTGGTGCAGGGGACACGACTCCTCCAGGGGAGGATAAGGAAAGTGTGGAGGATGAACCTGCTCGTGCAGCCCCAGTGACACCCTTTGCTCTCCTCTGCTCTGCATCTGGCCAGCCTCAGCTTTTATCCACACACTGGGCAGTCTGAACTTCTCCATTTTTACTCTCCTGCTCCCTTTGATTGATTCTAACCCCCTACTGACCCAGGATATTAAGCACAGCTCCCAGCTGCAATATCCCTGCCAGTACAGCAGCGAGGGAGGTTTTCTTTACTCATCTAATTACTCTTGAGCTGGTTTTGCTGGAAAACTTCAGCATTTTCCTTTGTCAGCTTCTCCATCAGTTGGTCATCAGGAAAACTATCCTTTGCCATGACATCCCTGTGCAGAAGAACCTGCCAAATGTCAGGATGGTGGCCTGGGACCAAAATGGGGCAGTGCTGAGGGATTCAAACCCACTTTTCCCTCACCCTTCACTGAAAGGGGTTCCTCAGTGCTGGGAGGCTGGTGGAAGTTTAGTGGAACCTTCTAGTGGAAGGTGTCCCTTGCCATGGCAGGGGTTGGAATGAGATGAATCTTTAAGGGCCCTTCCAACCCAAAGCAGTCTGTGATTCTGTGACTGTATCAATCATTAAATTAGGCAAACCCAAAGAAAACTGAAGAGCTTTAAATGGGAGCACACTGACACCTGTTATCTAAAGGATGCTGAGGAATAGCAGAGCTCCTCCCCAAAACTCTGCCCTGGATCCTGTGAGACAATGAGGAAGCAATGTCTCTAAAGTACAATTTCAAGAGGGGAACACCATCTTTAAATTTGGGTAAAGCAGGACTTTGGCTCCCTCTCACCTCTGTTTCTGCCTCTGTCACCTCCTCCATGGCTTGGGTCTGGTCTTTTGGTTTCTTCCAGGTCTTTGGTGCAGTTACAGTGGTTTGGGCTGCAATGTAAATGTGCATCTGTTACAACACTGAACACACCGTGCTGGTGGGCGACGGGTGATGAGCTTCCCTCTCAGGGGCTGGTCTGAGGCACAGGAAAACAAAGCAGCTGCAGCCTTGTGGAGGATTCAGCTTGATTGGATCACTTTGGCTTTCAATGCAGCAATAACAATCATTAGAATTATATTAAAACACAGGAATTGTTTTACAAGTTGCTCATTCAAGCTCCAAATGGCACTTGGGGTAGCAAGGAGGTCACTGCCAACAGCACAAGGATCATGCAGGGAAAAAAACCTTCAGGAAATCAAGTTTTTGGAAAGATCAAGTGCTGGCTGGGAGAGAAGGTTGTTCTCAACATATTTTTCTCAAGAATTCTAACATCGTTACAATATTAACCATAAGCAAGCCCAAATTTCCAGTATCTCATCCAAAAGGGAAACTCCTTCAATCCTGCTGCACTGCTCTGAGCTGGATTTATATTTCAATTTAAAAGCAGGTTCACAACTCCAGCATTAATGATCTCCCTGGCCAACTGAGTCATAGGAAACACCACAGAGTATTCCCAAGATCAGCACTGCTTTACTCCAATCGTGTTTTCCCCCTAAAGAGTAGAAGAAACCACACAATATATTAAGAGGAGACAAACCCATTAATCCAATCTGCTCCTAATTTGTGGCAACTGCTCCCAGCTTTAATTTGGATCCTGGGCACACATGCCCAGTTAACAGAGTGTAAATGCTGTGACTGAAGTTTACTGCAAACACATTTCCAGCTCCGGCCTTTGGTTTCCAGCAGATACTGTGGAAAAAAGCAGTGTGCACTTCCTTTATCACAATAAAATCCGATTTTGAAAAGTTCTTCACATGGATAAATAAGAGTTCGTAACAGCCAACTCTGTTGCTGAGGGCATGGAGCAAACGGGATTTGCTGCACCAAAGGATACACACGAGCTTCCGTGGCTTCTCCAGAGCGTGTCCCTTTCTGAAGGGTGACCATGGACCTGCAGACACTGCAGATTCCCGTGGGAATCACCACATCCAGGGCCCAGCCCAAAGAGCAACAGGAGCTACTGGTGCTGACGGAAGACTTTTACCTTCAGGCTGAACACCCCAAAAGCAAAGTTAATTAAAAAAGGAAAGTCTTATTTAAATATTCAAACATCATCTCCTTGTTCACAGAACCAATGGCTGGAAAAATCACCCAGGTCTCCCAAGCTCCAGGTCCTACCCATCCCATCCATTGCATCTCTCCCTATGGAGAGGCTTTAAGGGCAGGGCAGAGCCCCAGCACAAATCCCAAATTTCCTGGGGCTCGAAGGAGGGGAGAGGAAGGGCCAGGCAGGCCCAGGCTGCAACATGGCTTTGTCTCCCACAGCTGGGATCAGCCTTTACTGCTGCTCCTGGCAGCTCCTGGCACCTTGGCAAGAACAGCCCAGTTATCCCCACTGTCCTGGGGTAAAACCAGGGCTGGGAATGATCAGTGTCCATGCACTGGTAAGTTCTGGAATTCAGCAAAACACAGATCTAAGCCAAGCTCCCCAGTTCCCTCCATCACAAAATCTGCTACAAATTCAGTGAAAACTGAGCACTTCTCAAAGCACTGTTTTCAGTCTTCTTGTTTGGTGATGTCACTTGCACACTTCCAGGGGTTTCTCCAAGAAGGGATTAGGTCTGCAAAGCAACAACCTCAATTTTGCCACAGCCAAGTAATTTAATTGATCAATCCCAAAGTTCTTAATCTGACAGAATTTCACTCCCCTCAAACTCAAACCATGGAAACCATCTACGGCGTAAAATAATGTTTCATTTTTAACTGCACAGAAATAAACTCAGGGGTCATGGATTTGGGGCTGGCAAAGGTCCGGGGTGTTTCCTTCCTCGGCTGTCAGGATGTGAACATTACTGCTGCTCAAGTATACATTTTTTCACCTTTTTTTGGCAAAAGTAAGCTCTGTAGAGGCTGCAGTCCTGCCAAGCCTCCCGAATGAGTCTTGCCTTAAGTCCCACAACTTCCATCAGCCTGGGGGTTCTGCAGCTGGAGCAACCCCCGGCTGTCGTGGAGCTGCCCGGGATGGATCTCCAGAGATCTCCAGAGACATTGCTCAATTTTCCCCCCTCTTAAAAGAGCAGACACCAGATTTATTTTTTTCTGTCAAGTTCACATTTCTGCTGCAGGAGCTCAAAGGAGAATTTGCACTGATGTGAGTTTGGGTGCCAGCCTTCCCAAACCCCAAATCCAACAGGACAATGGCATTATTCATCTGAAGATGGAGTTCCACCTGTGAGGCTGTAGGGAAATACAAAGTAATGTGTCCAGTTTGGCTCTTGGAGAGGAACAACTCTGGACACTTCTAGTCTTCTTTTCCGTTTTCCTGTCCCCAAGTTGAGCAACTTCACGTGCTCTCTGGTAGTTTAATTCCTGCCCAAATGCAGGTCCATTTTTGTCACTATTCACACTTCCAGACCTTGTTTTCAGCTCATTTCATTCCTTTGGAGAAGGGACACCAGAAACCCAACCAACACTCTGAGCTCTTATCACAGCTTTACAAAGCCAGGGCAGATAACAGGAGTGACAACACATTTACTTTAGGACTGGAAAGAGGAACAAACCCTTCATTCCAGACTCTCCCGGACACCACTCCCAGTGATAACCCCAGCCCTGCAGGGACCTCTCAGCAGGCCCAACGCTCCCTCAGCCCATTTCTCCAGCTGTGTCACGTTCCCCAGTGGAACATCTTCCCACAGGATTTATCCACCCGCGAGCTCACGGCCCATCCGGCGGGACACGAGGCCTCTCCTCTCTGATGTGGTGCCAACTGTGAAGCCTAAATTAATACCAGCTCTTATATTTTTATTTTATTATCCAACATGCCATGAAAGACCAAAGCAAAGATTCACCATCGCCTTCCAGCTCATGGAAAAGAAAATATATTCCAGTGGTTATGGCAGCAAATCAAGAAAAAGGCGACACCTGATTTATGTTTCTGCCTCTCCAGGGTTTGATGCTGCAGAAATTTCTCCAAGGTATTTCCAATTACAGCCCAAGTTGCTCGTTACAGCCTCCCCAGCTCAGAAACGCCAGGACTCACCACAGCTGGGCTACTTAGTACAGAAATATGTCTCATAAATGAGCTCTGCAAGAAACAGCCCTTTGAATTCCATGTGTATTAAGTTCTTTCGGCTTCCTGTGTTCCAAGTTCTGCCTGGGACACACATCAGTCTCTTGTTTTCCTCTTTGCTCCTTTTAACAGCCATGATAGAACGGTGACATCAAAGGCCTCAGGTCTCTGGTAGCACCTTCTACAGAAATTCCATTCCACCAACAACACTTTTCCTGTTTTGTTGCCTGGTCCCTCACTGTAGCTACAGAAATCCCAGAATTTAATAAAAAACAACAGTCGTCGATGACTTTTAGCCAGGGTGATGTTTTCGGTGCGGACTGGAGCACCCAAGTCCTCTCTTGATAATCTATTTTTCTCCTTGTAGAGCAGATGAGTAGGAATTAATTACTTTAAAAAGCATGTGCTCTTGCCCCTTGTGGATAACAGCTCTGCCAGTCCTAAAAACTCCAGGCAAAAATTCCTGAGGAGGCAGGAACGCAACCTGTGCCCGGAGGACGGGGGAACGTGTCCCCTTGGGGCAGATCAGGAACACGGTCAGCAGCAAGAAACCTCCCCTGGGCACAACCTCCTGCACTGCTCAGTGCAGGTTTAACGCTCTGAAACCCACCAAACCTTCCCCATTTCATCGGCACGCACAACCAGTGACGCTGATGAGCAGGGAATGACGATCTGGTGACTCACGGACACAGAGAGGGAACCACTAAAGCTGCCAGCTTCGCTGTGAGGGTGTTCAGAGCAGGCAGAATGCAGTGTGAAATTCAACAAGGGTGATCCAGTGGAATCCCCTGACCTTGGAAATCTGGTAGAGACCTAATGCCAGTGGAAAAGCAGGAGTGGAGGTTCCCCTGGGTCCCCACAGGATCAACTCTCCAGGCAAACTGACAAAGTCGTTTTGTTGAGCTCTAAAAAAAGAACTGCTGCAGGATAAAGATGTTTAAGGGTCTGAATGTATTTTCTTTCTCGCCACAGAGCTCGGCACAGCAAAAAATCCAAGTCTGTTTTTTTTGACTGTTGGACAGAAGGTGTGTCCTGTAGAACACTGCAGGAACAGGCAAATCCCTCTGCTCATCCCCAAAAAAGCTGCCACCTCAGTGCAAAATACGGGATCCACCCGGGAGCCTCAGCAGTGCTGCCCCTGCAGCTCAGGGAGAGGGGATCAAGGCCTCATGCCCAAAATCAGGCAGGCCAGGCTACAGCTATGAAAAGGCCATGCAGGAGGAACTGCTGCAGGGAGGAGATTATCCCGAGAGGTCCCAGCACTGCCCCAGCCAGCCCAGCTCGGCTCCCTTTAAAGGGAAAGCAGGGGGATGATTTGTGGCCAAGCTGCTCGATAATAAAAACACCATTCTGCTGAAAACCCCAAAGAAATACTGCTCAAAGTCACAGAGCTCACAGCTACCAGCACGTGCTTGAGAAGTTTCCCTTATCCCAGGTTTAATCCTAACTCCAGAGATCATAAAAAATCTCTTGGCCTTTAGTCCAAGAAAAACACAACAATATAACCCTTTCTCCTTGCTCCTCAGGGTCAGTATCTGGATTTTCCAATGTATATGGCAGACATGCTGTTCCTTGTTCCTGAATTAGCAGGCAGCCTCAGATGATGCTATTTCAATCTCCCTCTCTCCAAGAAAGAACTGGAAAATTATTGCTGAAAAGAAGGCTGACAGAGAAATGCAATAATTTGGGATCATTAAATCAGGGGTAAAGCACAAAAACCACTTGGAGAGCTTTGTGCTTTCTTTGAAGCCCTGAGCTTTTAAATAGAAATCTGAGTTTCAAGTCATCTTTTACATGACTTGAGACCCCCTTGTTTCCATGCTGCCGAAGCCAATGGCTTGGCTAATGTGTGCTCTGGAGCATAATGACATTACAGCATTAAAATTAATCTTCTGCATAATTAAAAGCCCAAACACTGTAAGTTAATTTTTTTTTAATTTAAACTACAGGCCATTACAAAGCCAGCAATAACTCTGCAAGCTGGAACCTGCCTGTGCAAAACCTTATTTACAGAGTCCTATTTCTCCTCTCCTTTTTAAGGAAATTAATTTGGGATATGAAGTAGCTCAGTTTGAAAGAACAACAAGTGCCACAGCAGTGAAATGACCCGAGTGAAATAAAAATAGAAGAAGATTAACAGGAAAAAATCCTCATGGTCAGTGTAGTAAAGGGATCTTTCTTCTCATCTGTAGATACTGGATTTTAAAATCAGCATATTGAGCATCACACAAACATGGAACAGGGCCAACCTCAGCCTTTCAGTGCATTTAAGGGCACAGCCCGAGATTTCTGAGCCCATTTCCCATCTATCAAAGAAAAAAACTAAAAAAAACCCCCTACATGAAATGCTACTTAAAAAAAATGAAACAAACAGGATCCAAATAACAAGCGACTGTTTGTCCTCTTTGTCCAAGCTTCATCAAGTTCCAAGGAATTGAAATAACTGCAGAACAGGACATAGAAAATCTGACACATGGAATGCTTTAACACTGCTGGATGTGAAGAACAGCCCCCATTACACCCCTCCAGCAGCAAATACAGGGAATTGATCATTTAACTTCTTTTTCACAATTTTACCTCCAGGAAGTCCTGCACAAAAAGCCATTTTCCATAGGAAACACAGAGCGTTAAAGCCATGGTGCCAAACCAGAGATGTGGCAGGGCTGAAACCAAAGGCAGGCAACAACACTGGGAGGAACAGGCTGGGTTTTAAAGGTGGTTGCAGAAACTGCGATTTTAGAGAATTTTAAACTGTAAAGTGCAGAATTTAAATTTAAAATTGTAAATTGTACATTTTGCTTACATGTGACTTTTGCAAACGAAAAGCAGAAGCATCACTAACGAAGGCTGGGCAGGTAGAGGTGTGTGGCACTGAGGTGACAGTGGGGTGTGGCACCGGCGTGACCCAGGTGGGTGACCCTGGTGTGACCCTGGTGGGTGACACTTGGTGTGACTCTGGTTGTCAGTTGTTTGGGTGAGTGTGAATGGCCCATTTCATTTTCCCACATCTGGAACACCGTGACACGTTTTTACAGCTGGAAAAGACCCTGCTCCAGCAGTTCTGGAAATCCCTGGCTCAGGGGCTTCGTCCCAAGAGCTTCAGGGTCCCAAATCCAGAGCCAGAGGCCCTTGGACCGACCACTGACCTGGGGAGAACAGCAGCTGTGGCTGCCCTGTCCCTGGAAGTGCCCAAGGCCTGGCTGGACACTGGGGCTTGGAGCAACCTGGGATAGTGAAGGCGTTCCTGCCCCTGCTAGGGGGTGGGAGTGCATGGGATTTAAGGTCCCTGCAACCAAAACCATCCTGGGATTCCATGAAGAGCAGTGTGCTCTGCACTCCCCCTCCAGCAGCCCTGTCCATGAGCATGAGCCCACCCCAGCCTCGGGCACACATCCAAGTCAGTGACCAGGTATGAACAATCAGGAGGGATTTCTATCCCTGCCAACGAAGACCAGCATTTCACAATCACAGCAGCCACGCAGCACCACCAGGCTTTTCTCTTCTGCAGACAGAAACAGGAACATCTACTGGAAGAAGAAAAAGCCCCCTTCCTTCATCCTGCAGTTCACCACATGACCCCACAGAGCCCAATGCTTACCTGGGACAGGACTCTTGCTTGAGTTCACACTCAGAGCCTCCCGGCTCTCCTCTAGTTGCCCATCTGCTTCTGTCTCTTCCTTCTTTTCACTATCTTTTACCTCTTCACTAAGAGTAGTTCTTGTGCTCTCCTCTCCTTCTAATTCTCCCTGGACAACAGGGAGGGCACTCGGAGGCGGGAGAGGAGGTGGAGAAGGAGCCGTAGTGGTGACAGCAGCGATGGAAAGCGGAGGGGACGGGGANGGGGCTCCAACTCCACAGTCAACGCTGCAGCTTCCGCCCGGGCCACCTCTGGCCCGGGCTCGGCCCCCGCGGGCCTGGCGCCGCTCGTGTCGCTGATGACCGCGGGCCCGGCTGCCGGCGGCGCGTCACCGGGAGATGCTACTGCACTGCCGGGCTCTGCGCGCACCTCGGCCCCGGGCTCTGCCGCGGGACCAGGGGCCGCTGGCTCTGGGCAGCCTGTGGCACTGGGTGTAGGCATCGCCTCCTCTCTGGGGGAGGCCAGTTCACATCTGTCCTCCGGCTCGGCCGCGGGCGGGGCTTTGCTGGACGCGGTGACAGCAGGGGCAGCCGCGGGGACAGCTGCGGCCGGAGTGGCCGGGGCCGGCGATGGAGCACGAGGGAGTTCCGGTGGGGTTTCCACTGAGGTGGGGGCCTCCGCCGTCTGCCCAGCTTGATCTTTCTTCTCCCCAGTAGGTTCTGCTCTGAGGACTGGAGAAGGTGGTTTTAATACTGGATCTGGTTTTGGCTTCTCTTCTGGTAAAGGAGAAAAAACATAATATCAGCAGCTGAGCAACTCCATGTTGCTGCCTGGTGCCTTGGCTCCCTTGGCTCCACTCCTGCATTCTGCCAAGGAGCTCTGAGGAACACACCAGAGGCCCCTGCACCTCACTGGGAATCCAAATTTGAAAATACAACCTCTGCCATCCTGAGAAGGGATGGATCTGGAGAGACTCATTGCAGCCTTCCAGTGCCTAAAGGGGGCTTGTAAAACAAGGAGAGCCACTTTTTACATGGACAAAAACTTGCAGGACAAGGGGGGATGGGTTAAACTGAAAGAGAAGAGGTTTAGATTAGATGTTTGGAAGAAATATACCAACACAACCCCCAAAACCTTGTGCAGAAAGAAGTCCCTGCACTTATCCCATGATTAGCAACAGACTTGGTGATCCCAACCCTGCCATGACCATCACACAGCTCCCAAAGCTCTGCTGCAGCTGTGCTGCTTCCCACTTCTTTTCTACAGAAGGATGAGACATTATCGTTTAGGATCTTGCAGGAGCACTAGACTCCTTCAGGACACTGCTACACCAGCAAAAATAATTCTGGAAAAGCCAGAGGCACAAACCTGCTCTTCAGATTAGGAAGTCAAAGGCCACAACCAACCCCAAATCATCAAAATTCAGGTAGAACTGAACAGGTTTGTCTCTGCTGGATTTCCATTTGGAGCTTATTCAACAGCTCAGCTAAAGGGAAAAGGTTTTTGAAGGAGAACCCATTTGAAATGGCCTGGAGCATCAAATCCCACCTTTAGGAACAGCTGAAGCAAAAGTGAACTCTGCTTGCAGCCGTCAGCAGCCCCAGCAGCACTACAGAGGCCCATGGCCAAAGCAGTAGTTTATCAACCTAATGAGGCAGCCAGGGACGTGGCTTTGGAGGAGGATGACAAGTGAGGATGGGAAAGAGTATCCCAACAGCTGATTTTGATTCTGGAGGCTCCATGGAAGGAAAAGGATGCAGGAACTGGTTTGGAAAAAGAAAACATGTCACCTCTGATTTCTGGAACACCCTTTGCAGGAGCTCCTGGAACATTCCTGACCTTTACAGCTTGCTAAAAACAACTGCCTGGATATTCTCTCCCCGAGTCAAAGGAGAATGCTCAAAAAAACCCCCAACCAAATGCATTTCAAGTGTTAAGAAAAGAATTCTGAGAGATAAAACCAGCACAAATCCACAACTGCATTTGAAACCAGAAGTTTAACTCCCTTCCTTCAAACCACACCTTGCCTGGCCAATGTTCTCGTCATGGATACAGACTGTGTGTGCAAAATCCCAGAGAAAAGTGATTTGAGGAGGGATTTCAGAGAATGAGGAGCAGATTTGGCTAATGAGAAGCAAATCTGAACTTGAACCCCCATTGCAGAGAACAAATCTCCAAGTCCTGGCAGAGGAGGACTCACCCCTGCCAACTGTTACAGAGAGTCACGTGAACAACTCCCAGCTGGGGAGGGAAAACAAAAATCAGTGCAATTCATCCCAACTGGATCAAATCCCTCTTCCTAAATACACTGAGATCATTCCTCATGTTATATTTAGAAAGTATTTAGAGGAAGTGCCTGCTCCAGGGGAAATATCATGAGATATTTTTTAAAATTTCCTGATAAATACAATTTTTGCAAAATTATTCCTTAAAGATTCTTTCACATAGCCAGTGGGACAGACCCTGCTGCCTCCTTCATGGAAAAGCTGTTGTTGGGCTGTTGGGTGGTCCCAGTGGCATAGACTGGCCAGGGCAGTGGACGAGGAAGATTTTACTGGATACGGGAATTTGTTCCTGCTCTGTGGTGTTTATCTGACAATAACTGCTGGGCTCACTGCCCTTTTTCCATCTTTTGTCCTGATGCAAAGACTCATGAGGCAGCACCAGGACTGACTCAGTGTCAGCAGAGGGGCTTTGGACCTTTCCAAACTCCGGGGTCTGACATGAATCTGCTTTCCAAAAACCGTGTTGTACATTCTCCATGTCTGATACACTGCAAGATTTGGGAAGAGGTTTAAAAAGGGGATAATACTGCTCCAAACATCCCCCTGAACCATTGCAAGCAGAATTCCATGCAGTTCTATCCCACTGCACCTCCTGCACCAGCCTGGCCTGCAGCCAGGCTCCGCAGGCTCGGCCACTGGGTTGACCTGGATTCTCCAGCAGTATCCTCCCCTCTGGCAGCCTGGCTGTATGGACACACCAGGGGCATCTACAGGAACCAGAACTTGCACCTAAATAATGTGATTTTTCAAGGTATTATAGTAGCAATTCCTATACCTACTCCACTGGAAGGTGTTGCTGCCATGGCAGCGGGGTCAGAATGGGAGGAGCTTTAAGGTCCCTCCAACCCAAACCACTCTGGAATTCTATGAAATGCCAAAGGCCTGTCTTTAAAAAAAACCAACCAAGGATATAAATAATGCAATCCCAAATGCAGCCCTGGGAATGACTTCCAGACTGAGCCAAGAGGGACTGTGGACGCTGGTCTGCCAGCGGAGCACGCGGCTCCGGTGCCGATGCCGAGCCCGGCGCAGCGGCCAGGTGCTGCTCAGTTAGAAGCACAAGCAGCACTGGATGTCACAGAGTCACAGTGAAAGCCTCAAGCAGCACTGGGTGTCACAGAGTCACAGTGAAAGCCTCATTCCAAACGTCAGCGGCTGCAGATGGGCACAGGAGAGGAAGGGCACCGGGAGGATCTGATCTGCAGGATGAACGTGGCAGAGGGGACTTGGGAGAAACAACACTGCTTTGGATGAACACTTCAGCATGCAGCCCTATCTGTCACTGCTTTTGTTCTGGAAGCAAAAAACCCCCAACACTGAAGTGAAAAATCATTTTGATACCTTGGCATGTATGAACAGCCGTACCCCCAAATTCATTAGTTCAGTTTAAATATTATTAAAGGGGTCTATTAATTACTGACACCAACCCCTCCATTGCTCTGCCCCCCCAGCCATGGCCAGGTGTTATTCCAGGGCTTTCCCTGCAGTGCTGACATAAATGTGCTCTTTAGCAACTTTTGGACTGGAACAAATGTTTGACTCTTTCTGGGATGGAACGGAGATAAACACAGGGAAGCTCATCGGTGTTAAACCCCAGTCAAGCCCTGCTTTATGTTAAAACCAGCACTGGCAGAGCTGTGTAACTAAACAAGCACACTTACTTCCAGTTTACTCACAGCTGCCTACAAAGGGATTAAGTTAGAGAGAGAGAGAAGAGGGATAAACCCCATTTGTCCTGGAAATCCACATACACAGAGATGAAATACTGTGATGGAAAGTGCTGGATTTTCAGAGATCAGAGTTCAAGGAGCTTCTGGTCATGGTTTAGTGGTAGGTGGTCCTGTGAGGAGCAGGGGGTTGGACTTGGTGATCCTCACAGGTCCCTTCTGGCTGGAGATGATTCCACAGCTTTACAACTCAGCCCCAGCTCTGTCCCGAGGGCAGTTGTACTTCAGCCTTCACCGGTGCCACCAGGTGACCATGTGGTGTGCTCAGAGGATGTCCCTGGCAGCAAGAGGGACTCAGGAATGTTGGCAGAGGGGACACAGACAGGCAAGAGCAGCTGTGCCACAGCTGTGCCACAGCTGGGCAGCATCAAACAGCCAGGGGAGCTCAGGCAGCACAGCCAGAGCAGAGCCAAAGGACATCAGAGCCACCCATGCCTTGTTCAGGTGACACTGGGGACATTGAAGGTTTGTACCAACATCATCTACACAGAGCCACAGCCTGCCTTTAAGTGGGAGATGGGACCAGCCCAGCCCCAAAAGGTCTTTTTTCAACCTCTTACAGCCAGCTTCTAGACACTGCAGCAGTTTAGAGGCACAGCACTGGAAGAGGGAGACCCCGATGTCCACGCTGTGGCTTTAAGAGCAACCCCAGGGACACTGTCCTTGGCTTGCCAGCAGTGACCGAGCTGCAGCTGGGATCGAGGACATCTGCAGCACCAGAGATGTTGGTTTGTCCCTTTTCTAGAGCTGTGCTCCTCTGGGGCTTGGTTTTCCTCTAGCAAACCTCTCCCAGAGAATACACAACAGGACAAGAGGAAATGGCCTCAGGTTGTGCCAGGGGTGGTTCAGGTTGGATTTTGGGAAAATTCCTTCACGGAAAGAGTGGCCAGGCACTGACCTGGGCAGTGGTGGAGTCACTATCCCTGAAAGCATTAAAAAACATGTGGATGTGACACGTGGGGACATGGTTAGTACTGAATATGGCAGTGCTGGGCTGGACTCGGAGATCTGGGAGGGCTTTTCCAACTTTGGTGGTTCTGTGACTCTGGATACTCTGAAAGGAAAACCTCAGCACTGCATGACTTCCCTGCAGAGTTGCTCCAGGCAGAGCCCAGGAGGCTGTGATGCCATGGGTACAACTGGGAAGCAAATGGTGGTGTCAGCTCTGTACCCCAGCACCCATCCTGCTGCCACACATCAGGACCTGCAGCTCCTCATGGCTGCAAATTCCAGTGTGGGAACAGCCTGTGCCTGCTCTGTCGGCCTCCTGGGACAATTTCCTCAACAGTTTAAAAAATCTCCCTTCCAATGTATGTTATGGAATATCCTGAGCTGGCAGGGACCCATCAGGATCATTGAGTCCAACTCTTGGCCCTGTGCAGGGACCCCAGGGATCCCATCCTGTGCCTGAGTGTTGTCCTAGGAAATGGAATTTTAAGAAACTTTTTCCATCTGTGCCATTTTTACCAAAGTCAGCAAAGTCTGCTATGGGCTTTATGAGACACTTGGCACACTAGTGGGTTTTTTCCTAGTTAATGTTGCCCATTCCTACAGGACTGGACACACAATCAGCTCTGGGGAAGCCATATGATCCCCTGGATCCATGCCACTGCTGTGGCTAATTATCCAAATGATCCAAAGCCTCTCTGGCTAAAGCGTTTCCCTGACAACACGCTGGTTTCTGGAGGATGGCACTTGGGTGAGAGGAGTTTCTTCCTTCTGTGTGCTCTGAAACAACGTTTAGGACACAGAAGATTGAAGACAATTATTTTTAACCAGTTCCACATTAGCAAATTCCAATTAATTGCCTTAGCAACACACTTAAAATGTTCCACTGGAGGAAGAGAAGTACCTCCCCTCCTATTTCTGCTGCCTGCTGGTCTCCCTGCCAAAAATATTCCAACTAAAACAAGAAAGAAGGGGAAGAAATAAACGATTCAAAATAATGAGGGAGGAAATCTCCATGAACCGACCTTGTCTGGAGGCGGGGCCCGTGGCGCTGCCGGAGGGGTGGGAGCTCTCCGCGGCTCCCAACGCCGTGGGAACGGGCTCGGGGACCTGGCTGGGCACCTGCTGGGGGGGAGGGACAACAAGGTGAGCCTGGGAACACAAAAACAGGGAGCAAAGGCAAGGGGGAGACGAGACAGGGAGGGACAGGGAGGAGAAACCAAAGGTGGGGAGAATAATGAGAAAAAATAAAGAGAAAAGATACACAGGTCAACGGGATAAATCCAAAGTTGATGGGAAAGGCAGCGGGAGAAGGATGCTTACTGGTAGGAACAGCAAAGAAGGGACAGCACAGCACCGTTACCAAGGCGCTCTGCTCTCCCAGCACGCCCTCCAGGAGCTGCAGGAATGCTCCTCCATGCAGGACACACACCAAGGCTCCTGGATCTCTCTGTGGTTTCAGTTCACTTTTGGGACTCGACTCCTTTCTTTACTGATCCACTGTTTCAACCCCCTTAGAGATTTAAATCTACTGATTCACTCTTCCATGTATTTATCAATGAATGGTGTACAGCTGGATCTGCACACACATCCCTCCTTGTCCCAGGAGGAGAACCACCCCGGACTGGGAGGGGCTGGATGAAAAAAGTCCCCAGCCCCGCCTGCAAGCAGCCGCGGGGTGGGACCCGCCAGCAAGAGGGAGTAAAAGCAGCTGGGCAGCACTGGGAGGGAGAGCAGGAGCAGATTCCCGAGGAACACGGACTGAGACTGTCTGTATGGAAGAGCAAAACAAAAAGGCTGCAAAGCCTGAAGGAGCCCCAGCCTGTGGCAGACACACATATTCAAATTATCTCCCACCAAACACTCACTTGTGTTCAAGAGAGTTTGATAAAATCCTTTGTATTTCCTCTCAGAATTTAAGGAAGACCAAGTTAGTGCCCCAGACTTGAAGGTGAGACACTTGCTGGAGTGAACACAGGGCAAGGCAGCTGGTCACAAAATCCCCTTAAATACACACTGGGGACAGAAGGAAATGGGGCTAAATTTTAATTTCCTAATCCCAAGTGGAAAGCCAGGCAGCTCCCTGCAGGTGTCTGCTCTCACGCATGAATGTCTCTGAGTATCTACAGGAAAAGGACTTTTTACTCAATCCAAGCACAGCAGAGTGTTCAAGACATGGGTGCCTAACTCCTGATTGCAGACAGGCTCTCAGAAATCCATGCAAAACTCATTTCCCTATGAAAAGAAGCACTCTGGCAACCTGTTTCTCTTCCTGGGACTCTTTTTTCCTCCCATCTCCAGCTTTTTGCCTATTGCATCTGAACAGTGCAGGACAAAGAGGCAATTCTCTCCAAGACACTATTTTTCACCATTTCAGGAAGACCAGGAAAAACCACATCTGGAAAAATAAGAATGAAGATTTAAGCTGGGGGGAAGGGTTGAAGTTTTATTTGGGATTGTTCCTCTTTCAGGAATGAGCTTGACAGATTGACTGGAGAATGGATGAAGAACTGCAGCCCAGCCTCCAACCAAAGGAAAGAAGCCAAAGAAAACCCAGCTTTACAAATGAGCAGGTTTCAAGAACATTTTCCCCTTACCCTCAGTGATCAGGGTTTTCATTTTATAAGAAAATTTATGGATGAAATCAGTGTGGAGAAAGGAAACTGTGATAAGAACCACAGGAACCTAAGCAGACCAGTGAAGAAGAAACCCGTGAGCCCAGAAACTTCTTGGGTCAGGAAATGTATTTCCTTAAGAACTGTGGAAAACACTCATTTATTTTGTGGGAATGATATTGCAAATGAATAAATGGTCCTTATGCACTGAGCCTTGCAGCTGCAACATGGAGCATTTAGAGAGCTTTTAGGAAAAAATGCCACTGAAAATTGCTCCCCTGATTTATGATGATCCAAGGGCTGCTCTGGGTTATAGCCCACCACGGCCTGGACACTGAGCAAACACAACTCTGACAAATTCACTGAGACTTGCAAGAGCTTGACCAGAAAATAAGAGCATGCACTCTGTAAAAAGCGATCTGCGGAAGCCAGTGCTGAGGAAACACCACCATCAGATTCTGGCCCTGAGTCTTCTTTCTCTTCCCAGCAAAACACAAAGTGACAATAGTGTCCTGCTAGAAATGGATAAACCATGTCTCCATGTACCTCCAGGTTCTCTTGCAGGAACTTCAAAGCACTTTACTTGCTCAAGAGCAATTAAAATACACTGCAGAGGCACTGGGAAACTCCACCTGAAGCACGTTTTGGCCAGCGCCGCTGAGTGAAAGGTACAGGAACGGCTCAAACCACGCAGCTCATCTTGGCAGCATGCCCACCTTCTGCACAATTCCAGTAACTTTCTGATGTTAAGCACAATTCCAACAAGTTTCTGATGTTCAGCACTTAATCTACTGAGAGAAGAGGGTGCTTTGGGCTTGTGTTAGCAAAGTTTTGGTTTATCTGAGTCTGTTAATAGACTGTCAAATCTCAAGAAAAAATGAAAATTTGGAAACTATTATTATTATAAAAGGGTTTCTTTTTCAAATGCAGAATTTGGGACAGAGAGTGGTCTCCAGCACTTCCTGAGGACATTTCTTCCTCTGTGTTTGTACCATTTAAACAATGAGACAGCAGATTCAGAGAAAGAAGTTTTATTAGAATTTGCTATCATTCTAAAAATCTCATTGGACTGGGAGTCACTTTGATGCTGCCTTGTCAAGCTCTGAGGCTGCACACTCAAATTTTGAGTGCTCAAGCAGGTGGAATCTCCCCAAGCACCCTGGTGAGCAGGGTTTGATCCAGGGGGTGAGCAGGGTTTGGGGGTGAGCAGGGTTTGATCCAGGGGGGTGAGCAGGGTTTGGGGGTGAGCAGGGTTTGATCCAGGGGGTGAGCAGGGTTTGGGGCTGAGCAGGGTTTGGGGGTGAGCAGTTTGATCCAGGGGGGTGGAACAAACCACAGCTGCTCTGCTCCCCCTGCACCCTCCCAGGAGCTGCCCCAAGTCAGGAGCATCTCAAAAGTTACGGCTGAATATTGAAAATTTACTGACTCCAGCCTGTTCAAAACAGTACCACCCCCACTACTGCAATTCCTGAGCACAGTTATTAAGGCACTATTTAATTTCACCCAAGATATTAAACGTGCTCCGAAAACTTGATTTAGAGAAGCTGTTGGGACAATAATGTTGAATTTCCTGGCTTAAGTGGGCTTAAATTTTCAGTTATGTTACACTAATGAACTTATTCTGGTGAGCCCAATTTCAGAGCTCTTCTGTGATTACCAAAAGTGGTTCCAAGCACCTAATCAAAAGGAAGGCTGGATATGAAACAATGGAATATTTGCATACCTTGGAGGAGATGATTGGCCATCACTGCTGTGCTCTGCATATAAATTACAGCTGATCAGAATTCAGGCCTAGTAACCTCCTCTTGAAATACATTTATTTCCTTCTGTTTGACTTAATTGCAGTGCCTTAAAATAGATTTCAGAATGTAAGAATGATCAGGTAAGTGCCTGGATTTGCTGCACTGTGCAGGAGTAGCACGGGAAATCCTGGCTGGTTCCAGCTCCTCCCACTTCCAACAGGGAAAGTCGGGTAGCACCAAGAAACGGGGAGATGATCTCACCAAGGTTCCCATGTCTGGCCTCTGCTGTCTTCTCTGATGGAAAGAACCTGTGCCTTGCTGCTGCTTGTCCTCGATGGGGACAGAGGAGAAAACGAGTGACAAAGCACAGGGTGGTGCCTTCAGAAGACACAAGGATTTGACTGAGGCGGGGATGGCTGGAAGCTGAAGTCCTGCTGGTCTCAGGGAGGGATCTCTAGGCCAGGCTCCCACTTCACCTCAGTGATCCCAGTTAATCTCCTGGAATCCCGAGCTCCCACTCCAGCACAGGCACTGCTCCCAGACAGGGTTGTGCTCCTGCCTCAGCACAGGATTTGCAGCAGAAAATCTACTCCCACACGGAGAGGAAAGGAAGGTTTGAGCTCAGGAAAAGCTGTTTCACCTAAAAGCTGCCAAAAGCTGGTGACATCCAACAGGGAAGGACATGGAAGAAGAAGAAATCACATCCCAGCACCAGCTCTGCTCTACAGCCCAGCCTGGAGAACCTTCCTGACCTCTAAGCAGGGACTTAAGGGGGTCAGACTCAAAGGTGTACGACAAGAAGGGATTTAGGAGCCACAGAAATTCTTTGGAATATTTATAATTTTTCTCTCATCAGATAAATGCATTTTTAAGTTTGAACACCCAGAGACTAAATGTGTGATAAATTTATTACAATTCTGTGAGAAAATTCCTGAGCTCCAGATCTTCTGGTGACTCTAAAACAGCTCCACGAAGGCAGGAAGAACAGTGATGCAACTGAAGGTCTAAAATCAATCACCTGTGTGACACAGACTTCCCTCAGGTGCACGACTCAACCGAGACACCTTCTTTCCCATGGATATTTTGGCTCCTTTAACACTGAAATTCTGAAAAGCTCTGAAAATCTACTGCTGATAGAAAACCAGGGAGGGAGAACGTGCAGCAGCACTGAGGCTCCACATCAGCGAGCTGTGGACTGCTAAGAATGATCAAACTTGGGGAAAAGTAATCACTGAAGAATATTGGTCATTTAGGAGCATCCAGGTCTCTGAGATGGTCAGAGGTGAGGCTGAAGGGTGAGGGAGAGACACAGCAAGGCCAAGGTCACAGCAAGGCCAAGGTCCCAGGGGGAGGAACGCAGCCCTTCCTTACCTGAGGTGGAGTCGGGGTGGAGGTGGGTCTGACGATGGGGGGGGTGGGGTTCCTGCTGCCCCCTCCAGACATGATTTCTTCTGTTATGTCTTTGCCTCCCTGGTTTGGATCCCGGATTCGGATCTACAGGATTGAGAGAATTGCAGTGGTAACAAAGGAATCATTCCCAGAAGTGTTCCTGCTCCTCTGTCCTTGTGGAGAGCAGTGTGGGCAGCACATGCTCCCACCACACCCAGCAGGAGATGCTCTGGGATGAGCTGGTGCTCAGCAGCAGCACTGGGATGTGGCTCGTGTCCACGGCTTGGAATGCATGGCATGTCATCCCTTCATCAACACCTAATTTAATCAAAACCTAATTTAATCATCAGCCACACCAGTTCAGTCTAAATATATGCACCCTGTAATTCAGAATGCAGGCTCTGCTGCTGGAACTGAGCTTCCTGCAACTGACAAAACGGGGGAGACAGTTTAGGAACAAGCTGAGCTTGCCCAGTAGTGGAAGGGGCAAGAATGGAGAAAAGGCTGTATTTTACCCCAACAGGGAACTCCGTGACCTCGCCAGCCCAGCTTCTGGGAAACAAGGAAAGTAAATCAGCAGATCAGTCCCAAGTTCCACCAAAACAGAGGGAATCAAACAAAAATACTGAATTGAGGAAAGGGAAACTGAAAGAACAAACTCAAGTCCTGTAGAACTCTGCAGCTTTTAGGAAAAAAGTGGGATTTTTGAGTCTCTTCACAGCCCCAAAATGGGAAGAAAAAATATTTTCCAAAATAAACCATGCCAGAACACTCACTGAATCCTCAGCTGACACTGGGAAGAGCCAGCATGTCTGGGAAAATGTGAAACAGAGCTTTTCATCTCCAGTGTAAGAACTGGAGATTCTGATAACCCTGTGTCTGCCCACCTTCTCCAAAGCTCTTGGCTGAACTAGAGATTAATTCCATGCAGAAATCCAAGCAAACCAAGAGACACCATCAGCAGGGCAGGGGTTCTGCTGGAAACCATGCTGTAATTGCCCCATGGCAGGGGGTGGGAATGGTCTTTCAGGTCCTTCCAAGCCAACCCTTCTGGGATTCTGGGCTATAGAATCCTAACTGCAGAAGGGTTTTGTGATTTGCCAGACTCAGGGGCTTCCCTCTGGGTTGAAAGCACACAAACACACACACTGCACTCACGATGTTGAGTCTGAGCTTCTCTTATTTTTGATGGAGTTTTTTTGCTAAAATATTTCATTAACTACAGTAACAAGGACCTGAGAGTTGGCACTAATTCCTGCCCTCTCCTCCCCCTGACACAGAGTCAATGGCATCAAAAACAAGATTTCCCTGCCTGGAAGCTTGTAGTACTCAAACTCATGGTGGATGTGGGCATGTGCACATTAATACACTTAACTTTAATTTTTCTCATTTCTCCAGTTGCAACGCCAATTACCAAACTGAAACAGCACATTCAGAGAGAAGCATCTCGGGCATTTAAAATCCCTTTTCTGCCTCAAAGAACGCAGCTAGGCTGGCATGGAGCTGCCTTAAGCCCAGCTGAGCGTGTCTGATCAGCTCTGCATTTCAATGGCACTGGGATCGGGCATGAAAGGAGACTCCTGGGGACTGAAGAGGGGACAGAAAAGCTGCTGAGAGCAGCCCCCAAAAAGGCCTTTCCTGCAAGCACAGCTCACACATTGTTCACTTCTTCCGGTCTCCCAAACCCAGTGTCACCCCAGATCACCCTCAAAACTCCAAAGATGCAAATATTCTGCATTTTGAGACATGTCCAAGTCCCTTTATTCTTTTCTACCCCCAGGAAACTGTTCTTTTAATGTTACCAAAACACTGCCACACAAATACTGCTGTAATTTCCTTTTCAGTCCTTTACAGATGATTCATTCACAAGTTCAAGCCCACGTCATCTTTTCCTAGTTAAACCTTACACTCACCCCATATACCTTCACTGTTCCCCACCATCCACCTGTAGATGGCTTTAAATTGCATTAATCTGCCTCTCCCAAATTCCCTCCAGTGAGCTACAGAGAGAGGGAACGTGCTCTCCAAACCCATATCCACTTTGATAATGTGGTCAGGTTCTTTCAAGCCTGCAAATACTTCCACAACTTACTGGTTTTCCACCTTTTTCAAGGTGTAATATTCAATCATTTCTAATATGTCACCTTGAACCTATTCCCAACATTCTCCCAAACTGCTGAGTTCACTCATTCCCACCCGGCTTTTTGGGAACACTCTGAGCAGCAGCACAGGTGAGGATTCCAGGCTTGGGGAGACCATGCTGCTTTTTTTTTATGTTTATTTAAAACCAGCAAAATTATTTTCCTTTTTGATGGGCTGAGATGTCACAAACTCAGAGTGGAGAGTGCCCATAGAAGAATGGAAAATAAGGCACCATTGCAGCACTGTGCAATGTTAATTACATTTAATCTCTTTGGGAATCACAAAATGACTGGTTTGGGATGGAAGGGACCTTAAAGCTCATCTTAAAGCACAGGCAGGGACACCTTCCACTGTCCCAGATTGCTCCAAGCCCCGTCCCACCTGGCCTTGGACAGTCCAGGGACGGGGCAGCCACAGCTGCTCTGGGCACCCTGTGCCAGGGCCTCCAGTGAAAGAGAAGCTCAGGTTTAATCTTAAGAACATTATTCATGTCCTTGCAGCTCCCACCCAGGACAGAGCCCGGGCTGAGTCCCCGGGGCCTCACTCACCGTTTTCTTCTCTCTCTTGGCAGGCGGCGGCTGCTGCTGCTGCGTAGGCACAATGATGGGTGCAGACTGGTACACGGGCTGGCTGGGGTAGAAGGGTGTTCCTGGGGCAGCAACGACACAAACCAGAGCAACAAGGTCAGCTCAGGACAGAAACCCACGCGCCAGAGGCACAACTGGCCAGAGCTTCCAACACCCGTCAGGGAATGCTGCGTTCGCTCGGCTCCGCTTCCACTGAACGGGAGCGGATGCTCCATGGAGACAGGGGAGGCAGTCACCGTTTCTTATTTGATTTCCATGACCAAAAACCGGCCATGTCCATCATCCATTTCTGACAGGCACTGCAAGACCATCCCTGTACTCCTCTGCCTGCCAAACAGGAAGGTTTTTTGCTGGGTTTGCTGCTGGTTTATCAGGGATTTTCTGCCTTTGTGGAGAAATTCAGTCTAACCAATACAAACAATTTGCGAGGTCAACTGCAGCCTATTTGGAAGCATAACCAGAAAATTTAATTACAAGCAATGTTCTTCTCATGCTGCAACACACAAAAAGCACAACCACGGTGATTAGTGCAGAATTATACCACGGTGCTGATCACGCTCCTCACAGCCAATAAGATTCGTTCTGGCTTTCTCAGTGGAGTAAGAGTGGCTCAATAAATAACCAAGTGCTTCAAGACCACGCCAGAGATCAGGGTGGCAAAGCAGAGCTGCCTCCTGCCCATGGATCAGGTGTCAGGGGAACGTGTAAGGTGCTGCTGGGTGTTTTCCCTTCTAGGCATGGATGCTGGATGAACTGAGTGCTTGCACTTGCCTCTGGCACCATCTGATCTATTCTTCAGTTGAACTAACCTTTAACTGGGAATGAAAATCTGGATTGTGCCTGTAACCCAACCGGGAGGTCACTGGATCTCAGGCAAACGGTGAAATCCAAGGAGCAAATTAAACCAGCCCAGCACAGCCTGATCTGCAACTTGCAAGGATGCATTCCTCCTGCTGAGAGCTGGGAAGCCCCAGCTCAGAGCAGGCTCCCTGTGTGCATCCTCAGAGTGGGAACTTCTTCCTGTCCAAGCAGAGAGCACTGCATGGCATCAAGGAGCTCAAAGTGACACTCCTGGGTGGGCTGAATCACTCGAGAGGTGTCTCATTTTGAATGTCAGGGTCAGCACAGCCGCTTCAGATCTGGCCTCAAAGTCTCTACCAGCATCTCTGCAGGCTGGGAATCAAAAATTATTGCCCAGAGCAGCTGTGGCTGCCCCTGGGTCCCTGGAAGTGTCCAAGGCCAGGCTGGACGGGGCTTGGAGCAGCCTGGGACAGTAGAAGCTGTCCCTGCCCATGGCAGGGGTGGGACTGGATGGGATTTAAGGTCCTTCCAACCCAAACCATCCCTGAATTTCGTGATTCTATGAACCCTGCTGTTGAGCAGGTGTCCAAGCAGAGCCTGGGTAAGGTGAGGAACAGGAGGAGCCTGGGATCCTGCAATGTGTGCATTCCCTTCATTGGCAGTTTCCTAGAAAGCAGATCTAACCACATCACCTGCAGTGTGATCCCTGCTGGAGAGGCAGCTCCAGCAGAACTCAGGGAACGACTCTCCCTTTATGAAAAGTATTTTAAAAAACCCAAATCCTGAAAAGAGTAACTTCTGGGAAGAAACAGCTTCTGTGACAAGCCAAGTGCATTTGCCAGCGCCACTCTCTCTGCTCTGCTCCCTGCCTTTGATCCCTTCCAGTTCTCCAGCACCAAACTTTTATTCTCCCTCCTACCTACTGATCATTTCAAGGTCTTTCCTCATGTTGTACAGAAACCCCCTGGTATCAGAGAATGATAAACAGCAAAACTGAGTTATAAAATTGCACTGTCCATCTTCACAAGTTTTGTCTCCCATTGTATTTTCCCTCATCACCTTCTTTAGGTCCTGCCAAACTGCAATGATTTTGACATCCAGCAGCCACACTGGCTCCAAATCCTGTGGTTTATGGAACAGGCACTCCCAGCAGCATTATCCATGCTTGGACTGTAGATTTAGCTGTTCCCCAAACCTGGCAGCACCTGGTGAGAGACTGAGCATTCCCAGTCCCTATGCACAGCAAGGGAGTGACAGGAGGGAAAGGTGGCTAAGTACAGGCAAACCCCTGGTGAAACCCTCCCTGCCTGGACAACTCTGCAGGACAGAGAGCTCTGGCTTCACCCACTGAGGCTCCACAGGTGCAGCACCCTAAAAACTGAAAGATTCCAAGATTTTCTGCAAAAACCAGGCGCTTCCAGGAGAGGAAAGGAGCTGGAAATGAACCTTTTCCTAACTGCAGGAGTGAAGACAGATAAAGGGCACTAAGCAAGCAGGAAGTAAGAAAGCAGACCTGTAACAGCACAAAAAATGAGGAATACTGGGCAATTTCCTCATCTAATGGATCAGATTTGAAGAATCATTACAATATTTCTTCCATTTTCTCTAGGATCAACCACCAGGAAGTAGCTGCCCTGTAATTACCCTCTCTCCTATTCTGAAATTGCATTACCAGGTTCAAAGGCTCATGGCAACCTTTCAATGATTCCCGGGAGTTCCACACAGACCAGATAAATAAAGGAAGGAAAAGAGGAAAAATAAGAGACCTTTCTGAATGATGCACAGGGAGCCACTGGGTTTTTCTCGCCTTCCAAAGGGGTCTCTGTGTGTGAAAAGCAAACTGCAATTCTGCCAAGGGAGCAGGGCTGTTACTGTTCAGCCTGGAAGGGAATCGGTCACCCCAAGGCTCTGAAATTCCAACACAGAATTCCCATGGGAGGCTGAGAATCTCTCTGCCTCCAACAGGTTGCAGAATGTGAGTGGGCAGGGAGCAGTGAGTGACCAAATGCATGATAAGGCCAAGTTTTGGCCTGTGCAGGGGTTACAGGCTCTTCCTCTGGACTAAATTATCTTTGCAGCATCAATCCAGGGAAAAACCCACCTGGCTCGTTCTGATCCCCCACCACACAACAAACTAGAAATGCTGGGGTAAGAACTGTGAACTGCTGTTAACTGGAGCATTCCCAGGGCATGGCACAGTGAAAACCAGGACTGCCAAATGTACCCACAGTATCTTAACAAATAATAATGACTGAGCAGGGGCTAACAAACAGCCCCACTCCTGGTCACAGGCGTCCTGGGCAGCTGCAGCCTTTCCTGACACACTCACACAAACAATACTCTGGATTTTTCAGGAGTGAATAATCAGGGCTGTGACAGCACCAAATTTAGCAGCTATTCGAGGTTCAAACACATGCTCATCCAGCTTGGTACTATAAATCTTCAGCTTGACAACAGAAAAACACACCAAGAAAAGACTCTGTAAGAACTCTCCAAGCAGAACTTACCGTAGGCATTGGGGAATTCTCCAGGACCTGGGCCTGGATAAAAGGGTCCTGGTCCTGGTGGCTGCACAGGATATTGCTGGGGCGGCCCGACGTACGGGGGGCCACTGTGACGATACTGGGGGGGACAAAAACAACCATCACTGCACAGGGACTTGGACAGCCTGTAACTGAGCCCCCCAGTCAACAGGGATCTGATCCTCAAGCTGCTTAATGTCAGCCTTGGGAATCACAGAATCGTGGAATTGTTAAGGTTGGAAAAGATTCTTTAAGATCACTGAGTCCAACCATCAACCAAGTTCACCACTGGCCACGTCCCCAGGTGCCACATCCACATTGTGTGAACACTTCCAGGCATGGGGACTCCACCACTGCCCTGGGCATCCCCTGCCAGTGCCTGACCACCCTTTCCATGAAAAAATTTTCCCTAATGTCCACCTACACCTCTCCAAATGTTAGTGCCACAAGTAAGGTAAAGGCAAGGCAGGGAGGACACAGCAGCTGAGGTAGAACAGTCATTCCCCTGACTGCTACACTCTGTGTTATGAGGCCCAAGGTTCTGGAGTGCCTGTGGATCTATTAAGTCAAATCAGGTATTTTTAAAGCACTAAATATTTTCCAAGAGCTTGGTTTCCTACTGTGTTTGAGGGAGGCCTGAAAAAGGTGATTGATTCCTACTGCCTCCATGCACAGAAGAACAAATACTTCAAATAGAGAAAGGACAGAGGCTGAACCACAGAATCCTGGAATCATTTAGGCTGGAAAAGCCCCCTGCAGTCACCAAGTCCAACGGCTCCCCCGGCACTGCCAAGCCCACCCCTAAACCTTGTTCCCACATCCACACATTTCTTGAACCCCTCCAGGGATGGTGACTCCACCACTGCCCTGGGCAGGCTCTGCCAATGCCTGATCATTCTCTCCATGAAGCAACTGTCCCCAGTACCTAATCTAAACCTGCCCTGGCCCATGATATGCAGCTACCAGCCTGACTTCACAGACACATGCGGGTGCTGAGACAGCCCCCGTGGAGCAAACGCTGCCGAGCACTCCTCAGGTGTGCTGGATTTACCTGTGGGATACAGTACTGGGGGCCCTGAGGCATCGGGTAGGGCATTGGCAGGTGGTTCACCATCATGATGTGCTGGTTGGTTTGGTACACGGCAGTCGGGGTCTGCGCTCCGGGACGGATGGAGGGGCTGCTGTTCTGGATGGTGGCTCTTGGAGGCTGGATCTGAGGCCTCTGAAAAAACTAGGAGAGGGAAGGGAGAGAGGAGAGAAAACAAAGAGCTGGTCAGACTTTCTGGGAAAGAACTGAAATTCTTACAATATTGTAGTTATGGTGTTAGTTCCAGGGGTTGCCACACTTCTGGAAAATTGCAGGACAGTCTGTGTTTCTCTGTGAACAGCAGGGCCATCTGTGCTTTTCTATTTTACCAGGCAGAAACAGGCAAGAAACTTTACAAACTAATAATTATTAGTTTGTATCTCCTGAATTTTACAGCTGAACCCTCAGAACAAACTTTAGAAAAATGAGTTTGTCTAATTTTCTTTTTGTAAGGTGAGTTGGCTGCTAAAAAAACCCACCTTTATAAATATCCCAGGGAAATAAAAGATCAAGGCAACTGTTCCAATTTATCTCCAGAAGAGCTAAAAATCCAGAATTTCACAAAAACCAGAGGCACCTCGTATGTCTCCTTCACATCCAGGTGACTTGTCCTGCCCTGTTTTCCAAAGGGTGGCAACCTGTCCCAGGGTGGTCCCAAAGCCTTGCACCACGCTGGGATGAGGTGATGCCCTGGTGGAGGGGCCAGGCCCAGGCAACCAAGCAACCCCTGGCACCAGCCCCATGCTCGCCCTCCCGCGCAGGGAGCGGCCCCGGGATGGGCACGGGGGCTGCGGGCCCTGGCTCTGACCATGGCAGCCCAGGGATGGGCACGGGGGCTGCGGGCCCTGGCTCTGACCATGGCAGCCCAGGGATGGGCACGGGGGCTGCGGGCCCTGGCTCTGGCCATGGCAGCCCCGGGATGGGCACGGGGGCTGCGGGCCCTGGAGCTGGGCAGCCCCGGGATGGGCACGGGGGCTGCGGGCCCTGGCCCTGGAGCTCAGCAGCCCCGGGATGGGCACGGGGGCTGCGGGCCCTGGCCCTGGAGCTCAGCAGCCCCGGGATGGGCATGGGGGCTGCGGGCCCTGGCCCTGGAGCTCAGCAGCCCCGGGATGGGCACGGGGGCTGCGGGCCCTGGCCCTGGAGCTCAGCAGCC
>VZSE01002187.1:17560-97972 GCA_013398275.1 Promerops cafer | reverse complement strand
GGCCCTGGCTCTGACCATGGCAGCCCAGGGATGGGCACGGGGGCTGCGGGCCCTGGCTCTGACCATGGCAGCCCCGGGATGGGCACGGGGGCTGCGGGCCCTGGCTCTGACCATGGCAGCTCCGGGATGGGCATGGGGGCTGCAGGCCCTGGCTCTGACCATGGCAGCCCCGGGATGGGCACGGGGACTGCGGGCCCTGGCTCTGACCATGGCAGCCCCGGGATGGGCACGGGGGCTGCGGGCCCTGGAGCTGGGCAGCCCCGGGATGGGCACGGGGGCTGCGGGCCCTGGCCCTGGAGCTCAGCAGCCCCGGGATGGGCACGGGGGCTGCGGGCCCTGGCCCTGGAGCTCAGCAGCCCCGGGATGGGCACGGGGGCTGCGGGCCCTGGCCCTGGAGCTCAGCAGCCCCGGGATGGGCACGGGGGCTGCGGGCCCTGGCCCTGGAGCTCAGCAGCCTCGCAGCTCAGGAGATGAGATGCACCGGACACGGAGGCCTATCGCTGCCAGAGGAGTGACCAGGTGAGAGACACTGATGCCATGCAGAACCAGGAGTTAGAGTTACCTGTATAGGTCTGAATCCTCCCTTCAATAACGAAGCAAGAAAGCAGCAGGAAACAGAAAGAAAGCCAATGGAACAGCTTACAGATCAACAGGAAGGAATAGGATACAACATGCACCCTAAATGCACACAATTCCAGTCAACTTCTGCCCTGCTCTGACTCATCCCTTCTAGAAACAGCCAGGAAAAGAGACTGAGTGGTACCACGGACTCTGCTGCCAGAATCCCACAGGGTCAGAACTCTCCTAGAAAAGTTTTATATGGAAGTATAAAAGTTTAAAAGAAAACCAAACAAAAACCCCAATCAAATAATGATTTACTGCATGAAATGTGACACTACAGAAAGACTTCATGTTTACTCTGTTCCTAAAACATCAAATATTTCTCCTTCTGGTCTCTTTCAGTGGTACAGAGAGAGCAGATAAAGCAGAAACCCTGGCTCAAATAATGGATTTCTCTCCTTTTCTGCACCAAGACTGAGAGGGGAAGAAGGGCCACATATTTAACTGTTAAGTAAAAAGTAATCATTATAATTAGGCCACCACACATCACACTGAATCCTGCTGACTGCTGTGCAGGGACGTGTTACAGGGAGTAACTGTGCCAGGAGGAGTGAGAAAAGAGAGGGGAATTAAGGGATGAGCTGGGATTATTCAGCCCAGGTTTGGGAAGGGTGGGGGAGGACAGAAGGAAGCTGAGATGTCTCTATCCTCGACATGACAACGAGCTTAAAATGGCCATTCTGCTGCTGCTGAAGACTTCATGACACCTGAGCTGTTCCCCACAGCAAACAACTTCTCCAGGAAAGCCCTGGATGACTGTCTTTCACACTGTTAAGGTGAGCACAATGATTTTATGTCCAGCCCTGTCAACCTGGATGAAGAGCTGTCCCCAGCATGCTGGAAGTGTGACCTGAACCAGGAGAAGGCAACTGTTTGGGGAGAAAAGTTTGGAAGTGAGGGTACAGAAAGCAAACGAGAAGAACAACAGCCTGCCACGGCCCTGCTCTGGTAAAACCGTGTGGCTGTGAGATGTGGGGGAGATGCAGGAGTGTGGCATGAACCAAGTACAGGTGCTGAATTTGTGGTGAGAATCACCAGTCTGGATTTACGGATATCCAAAGACACCAAAAAGTGTAAAAGTCTTTCTTTTTTCACTGCAATTCACTGAGTAATGATCATTTTTAAGCTGTAAGCATGTTGCAGCACGTGTCTCACCGAGAGAGGGTTGGAAAAATTTAATAACCCCTGTGGGTGTGTGTCTATGCAGAGTGAAAAGGGCTGGAGGCAGAAGTGAGACCTCTCTCCATCAGCAGCACCTCCATCCACAGGGCAGTGCAGGAGAACCCCCAGTGCCAGAGATGGGGAGACTCCACCCATGGAATCTGCTCCCCGGGCTGCTGCTGCACTGCAGAACCTGCCCACAGCCAGCTGACAGCACCGAGGGAGCACTCCCAGCGCGGGGAGCTCCCTGGGCAGGGACAGCTGCTCCTTCCCAGCACTCCCAGCTGGCCCTGGAGGCTCCCGAGGCCAGCCCTGCTGGGGGACAGCCCCGGAAGCTCCAGCCTGTGGGACACAGCCCGGGCTCCTCCCTGCTGCAGCACCAGGACAGCTCTGTGCTCTGGAATGGGGAGGCACTGACCCGCTCACAGCCCCACGGAGCTGCTCAGCTGCTCCACGGCAGCAGGGGCGTCTCTGATAAGGAGACTGGGTGTCAAAAACCCCTCAGAGCCCCCCTGTGTGCCCACAGCATCCCAGAGCGGGCTCAGCTTCAGGGATGGGCAGAAAAGGAGGAGAATTCCACCCCTAGCAGGAAGACAGAGCAGCAAGAACAGCAGATCCATTATTCCAAGCAACAGGACCATCAGAAGCTTTTGCAAGTGGCAACCTGAGACCTCTCTGACAAAGTCTGAATGACTTGCAGCTACTCCAGTTCCTGTAAATAAAGCCAGGGCTCTGGAGGAAATCTGCTATGGGAGCACTGTGCTTCTGACCTGGGCGTGGGTTTGAGTGTTCTAAACCTGCAGCACCTGGCTGACAAACTGCTTTATGCTCCAGCCTCACCCCAGCCCTCAGGAGCTCAGCCAGCAGCATTCACAGCAATGTTTAGGAATGTTTTGCTATCTGATTTGCTAAAATAGATGGGCACTCATCTAGGGTTTTTTTCTGCTTTTTGCTACTTTAATTTCCTAAAAAATCATCCTTGCAAGGTCCAAGAGATGCCTGCACAGGCAACACCTTAAAGTAATGCTAACCATGTCCTATGGAAGAACAGCAGGAAGTGAAAATCTGACAGATTTGGTCTCTATTTCTTCTAGAAAGTGCAGGATTTGGAGTGGAGCACACACAGGAACAGAGCAAAGGTACCCTGGGCCACAGAAAAGCTTCTGAGAGAAACTCTGCATTACACCAGCCCTTCCTTGACTCCTTCCTTCAAAAATTAAACCCTGCTATGTCTAACGATGGTAAAATTTTGGTTGTTCAGCAACCAGTGAAGACCTGGGCCACGGTCTGAGGGTATGGCTCATCCCTCATCTGTCCAAGTCTCTTGGGGAGGGATTTCTTGGATCAGCCTGGAGTCAATGCTCCTGGGCAAGACGTCTGGTCCCTGGCTTCACCCAGGGCTGCTCCCTGTCCCTCCCAGAGGAGCACAACCCTCTGACACGGCTCTGATCGGCGGCCTGAGGCTCGTTCCCTGAGCCCTCACTGTCCCAGCAGCCCTTCCCACCCTGCTCAAGGAAGTTCTTCTGGAAAATCAAAAAGCAGAATTGCACACAGGGCTTCCCCCAGTGCTTCCCAAAACTCCCTAACTGCAATTAACTCCAGTGCTTTAGCTGAAGGTTGCATTGCAGAGATGGTTTCAGCTGATGGGCTCCCACTCCACGGAGTTAAAGCTTCTCCTTGGCACCAAGTGCCAGGCTGGCTGCCACATCTGCTTCCACGCCAGCCCTCCGTGCTGACCGTGTTTTCCAGCTTTGCACTCACTACATTTGCTGCAGACACACACCTGCTCTTTGAGCCAGAGGAATTACCACTAATTTTACAGCAATCCACTCCAAACCTCCTGCCTACCCTCTGCACTTCCCTGCCATTTTCCCTTTAGTCACTGCTCACATACCCCAACCCCTCCCAAATCCCTTAATTTACCATCATCTTCTTCATTTTCTTCCCCAATCACTCCGTGCCTAGAGTAATAAAATCAATGATCAATGTGCCATCCAGGAAAAGCAGAGATCAAGGGGAGCCTCAGCCCCCTGTGATCACCCCTACTGCTTTTCATGGATTTGCCACTCGCTCTGTATTTCCAGGCCATGGCTCCCCATGCCAGGAGTGCTCCCTTGGACCCCAACGCTGCACCAAAATAGAAATTTGGGAGAAGAGCCTGAAAACAAGCCTATGCTAAGCTCAGCCTGGCCAATGTGGGCATTCATCTGTTTTTTTCCTAGGGTCACGGCTGGATGCTGTGATGGGTCCATGGAGCCCTGTGGGAGGTTGTGGAAATGGAAGCAGAAGGAAAGTTCAACAAGTTGTCACCCAAGCTCTGCACTTCAGTCAAGCTTCTTGTGCCTGTTATTAATTCTTAGTCTTCCTGGTGCCCCCAGGAAGGCTGCTGGGATAACCTGAGCCTGGCCTGGGGGAGGGAGGGGGACGTGCCTGCACAGGCAGTGCAGTGGGAACTGAGGAGCTGCACTCTGAGATGTGAAGATCAGAGAATTGTACAATTGTTCAGGTTGGAAAAACCCTCTGAGATCATAGAGTCCATCCCTAACCCATGTCCCCAGGTGCCACATCCACACATTGTTTGAACACTTCAGTGATGCTGACTCTTCCAGTGCCTCACCACCCTCTCCATGAAGAAATGTTCCCAATATCCAACCTAAACCTCCCCTGGTGCAGCCTGAGGCCATTTCCTCTTGTCCTGTCCCTTGCTCCCTGGTGCCAGGGAGCAAGTGACAAATCCCCAGGGCCTGCTTCCCCAGCACCTCAGTGCAGCTATTCCAGCTGGCTCAAGGCAAGGCTCGTTTCCTTCCCCTTAGATTCTCCCAGTCTTATAATTTACTAAATGATAAAATGAAGGGGGAAAGTCCTTTTTGGTATTTAGATGTGGCAGCTCCTTCATACAGCCACAGATGCAGACAGGGAAGTGACTGCAGCAGCCGTTTCCCATCACTTTCTGACTTGAAACACCCCAAAATGCTACAGAATGGTCAGCTGGGTCAGTTCAGAGAGCAAACTCCCAGCCTCTCCAAGTCCCAACAGCACCCAGCCCAGCCCATTCTCTGCTGTACCAGTTACACCCAGAGGAACTCAAGCAGCCCTGAGCTAAAACTGGAATAAACTCCACCAGCAACCTCAGGTGAGAGGCTGAGCCTTGAGCAGCAAACGCATTTCAAACAGTTCAAGTCAAAAGGAGACGACCACATTTCAGTTTATATTTCTGATTTCTGTTTTTAATTACACCAGCCTCTTCTGAGCACCCATTTCTCAAATAAACCCCACGCTCCCCAAGTCACTTCAGAAGTGAAGGGTTTTAGGCAGATTCAAATGTAACAAAAATTTGCATTTTGGGGCTCAGGTTAGAAGAAAACTGCTGTTCTCAACTGTGCTTTGTGAGGATCAGAATAACAAAGTGACTCCAGAGCCTCACTTAGAAAGAAAAAAACAGGGAAACTCCATGCACGAAGTGGGAAATGAGAAATTCCAGGCAGGGAACAGCTACGTGTGCTACAGCATTTGGGGAAAAATGCAGGCAGTGCTTTTAAAAATACTGCCCAATATACTTGGTAGGGGCTGCTTTCTGTCTCCTATAAAGTGAGGTTTTCCTGCAGATTCTCAGTGTCTGAGCTCGGAATCAGGGATTACTGATGCACATTTAACTTCCTGTCAGAACTGCTGCAGTGACTTCATCTCCCTCCAGCCACTGTTGTTAACACCCTGAATCTCTGCTGTTCTCTCACAGTGTGGTCACACTTTCTCCAGCACTAACTGGCTCCATCACCTCCCACTGTAACTGTCCAACTCCAGGGCAGGCATTTCCATCCAGGAAAAAACCCTGCTTATAAAGCTGTCATTCAACTCCAGGTGCTCAAATCATGCTCATTTGAGTACCTTAAAGATCTAATAATTACAGGCAGTAACATTAAAGAACAATCCCTTATTTGCCTGAAGGAGAGCCAGAATCAATACAAGGCACACGTTAATAAAAGCTGGGATGGACACAGGGAATTCCAAACCCCACGGTGCTGCTGCTGTCTTCAAAGGCAACATGGAGTTGTTGCAGTAAGTACTAGCCCTGCTGAGGCCAATTTACTTATTTAGCATTTTCTAGCTGATGAATCTCAGTCTCAAAGCTCTCAGCTTGTGTTACACAGTTTAACCAAGTTTAAAAGCTCTCATGTGAGCATAATTACTTATGTGGGTCTCGAGCATCCTGTGAGTGCTGGGTTTAGGATGAACTTGCTCCCACAGCCGTGACCCTCCTGCACGTGGCAGGGGCCAAAATCCTTGTCTCCACCCCCAGTCCACACCATGGGTGTTCTGGATTAAAGGAAACAAACAGCTCGTCCACGGCCCAGGTTTCTCTGTGCCTGTCCTGATGCAGCACATGACAGATGTAACTGGGAATAAAGCCTGGGATAGTTTTCTAATGGTGACAGCTCCTCACAGATAATTATAAGCAGATTCAGATGTAAGAGAGACAAAAATCTAACTGTGATAAAATCGGGAAAACACTTGGAATTTACAAATGTAGTCAGGGCAGGGCCATAACAGGGTCCAAAGGAAAGTTCTGGATCTGATTCTGACAGACTGGTGGCAAAGTCCCACCAGTAAAGCCCCCAGTCACGGGAATATTTCCTCCAAGGCTCTGCTGCCTCAAGACTCATGGGCCAAAACCTGCTCAGAGAGCGCTCAGTAGATTTTAGGAGAACATGAAATGCTCCCAGTGAATACATCCCTTGGAATGACCCCTGAAGGAACCACGGAGCTGCAGAGCAGCCATGCACTCTGTACTGTGCAGTACAAACACCGGCCGAAGTTAAGGCCAAGAACAAAAGTACCTGAGCAAGATCCTGATGCCAGCGTTGCCAGGCTGCCCGGTCCTCCTGCAAACACTCCTCTGCCACCGCCCGTCCCCGCCAGCCAGGGCGCTCAGAAATCACCGCCCCGTCCGTCCCGTGCGGCCTTTGCCTGCCAGCCAACAGCTGCACCTCCCATCCTACTCTTTGCACTCCTTTTTCTGCCCTGCTCTGGAAGGCTCCAGCTCACCTGCTGCTCCCTGAGCTGGAAGGAACAAGGATGATGGGGATTTTGGGGTGTCTGTGCCCACCTAACACTTACCTGCTCTCCTGAGACAGAACTCTCATCCCAGTGTTCAACTGCTCAGTAACACGAGTGAAGTGAGAACAAAATCATTCCCTTCCATGCCTCAAGGCCCTGTCCTGACACCACAGGATTAATGGGATTTTTTTTCCTATTAACTTGTGAAAACAACCTGCTTCTTCCAAGCCAAGAGAGCTCTGGGAGAGCTCTCCTGCCTTGTGCTGCCTCTCCTCCTCTTTCCCACCAGCACTGCCACCTCTGTTCCCCCAAAACCTACAAGCATCATCAAAATCAGTTCCCAAGGATACGCGTTTCGGCAAAGAGGAGCGAAGGAGCTGGAGAAAAGACAATTCTGGACACCCTGACTAGGACAGATGGGCCTGTGTATCTGTCCTGACACTGGAGAAGTCCAGTTCTGGCACCCCTGAGTTCCATGAGCCAGAGCTATTCCAAGCTCTCCTTCTTAATAATGAAGTGGTTCCTTACAAAGTCCAAGTTGTGCAACAGGAACACTAAGAGTTTTCTACAGGTCTGGCTTTTGTGGGCTAAGTGAAAACCACATTAAGCAATGCAATGGTGACAGATAACCAGGTGTATCACACAACAAAAGCAGGACCTGGGAATTTGTTTGCTTTGCTCCAGGTTGGAAAAGCAGGATTTTCTCAGCTGACATCTTCACTGACTCGTTTGGGAACTATTCAGAACAAGTTTCTAGTGAGGAGGCAAGGGAATCCCAGACATCCCTGGCAGTGAGTCCTAGAGGTTCTCCTCCCCTGGGGGCGTGGGGGGGTTAATGGGAGCAGTGGCCCCGGGCTGAAGTCAGTGTCACCCAGCAGGCAGCTGTTAGCAGGGTTATCCACGTGCCAGTAGCTACTACAGGGCTGCTTTCCTCCACTCGAGTTAGTGGGTGAGTCACCTCCCCCCCACCCCCAATTAGTGCAGGGTGATAACGAAGGGGCAGGTACTGTACCTGGTGATGGGCAGGTCGAGGCCCCGCTGCAAACTGAGGAAAGGCGGGAGAAACAAACACAAAAGGAAAGGCACAAAGAGTCAGAAACACCACAACGAACCAAAATGTCACACTCTATGCAAAATAAACCCACAGAAAATAAAATAACAACGACACAGTCAAAAGCTTTGCTGCAGGACAGCGACACACAGGGACTGAGGTGCCACGATGGACATCGCTACGGGCACTGTGCTGGGAGCTGGGATAAACAGCCAAAGCTGCCCGGGATCCTAAAGGCACTCAGGGATGCAGGCATTCCTTATCCTGCCTGGGAAGAAAACATAAAACCAAAAAAACCAACTTAAAACAAGCAGCAGTGGAGACTCTGAAACTGTTCAAGGTGGAGGCCAATGGTTAAAGCAGCTGGGCCAGAGCCGTTCCGGGCTTTGGTGGGAGCGGAGGATGGAGATCGTGGCTGCGAAGAGCCAGGAGGCACAAGGGCCGTGGGACACCCCTGTGAGGCAAAGAGCAGCCATTCCTGGCAAGTACAGCCCCTGCTACTGCTTTTCCAGCTCTCCTCCTCCACTGGCCTCGCAGCAGTGCCCACGTAAGGAGCAGGGTGTGCCACCCTCTCTGAAAGGGAAGGATCAGGTTATCCCGGGGAGCTGAAGGCAGCAGCAGTGGAGCCTGGGTGGAGAACAGGAGGTCCTGGTTCCAGCCCTGAGCTCAGGCTACTGAATCATTTCCCACTCGCTTGGGCCACACGCAGAGGAAAATAACCCCGATTTAACATGCTCAGTTGACATGAAAAGCATTTCCCAATAAGGAACTGATTGTTAAAATAGAAATAAAAATGAATGCAAGAAATGGAAAATATAAATAAAGATGACAAGCTACCCACTTCCAGAGCTGAGTTAGGTGTTGAAACCCTTAATTCTCAGTGTAACGAGCAGAGCTCCACAATGAGAGCAGAGAATTCTACAGATAAGAGCTCCAATAATTAACTGCAGTGACCACAACTACATCCGGAGTGGATTTTACCCACCATGTGCCTCTGCTGTGATGGCTCAGCACAGCCACCTCTGCTCACTCAGGGGCTCACTGTGGTTTACCTTCCACCTCAGAACAGTGATCAAAACTGCCTACTAATTAGTGACTTTCTTAGTAAGTTTATTTTCTTTGAGGAAAAGTGGGCCTGGGTTCACTTGCAGCCCTTCAGCTCCTCTAATGCTATCAAACATGAAGCAAAGCATAAATATTCACTGGTGCATTTGATATTTTCCTTTATAAACACTTGAATTGCCTAGATTTCAAGATTTCCAAGAACGACTCTGCTAATCCTGGTGTTTATATACTCCTTCTGCCTTCACCTCATGGTGGCACTTGGTGACACTTGGATGAAAGTCATAAAAACCTTCAGAAATGAGTAAATATGGACACACAGACTGTTCCTGGGACAAGAGTTTATAAAGAATGATCTGCACTGGTTCACCAAATAGTTTTCTCACACTGGAAAATTTTCCCTAAGCCTTACATTGAAGAATAAAAAGGCAAAGCTGGTCACCTTGTGAAACTAGAAAGCTATAATTTCTATTTTCATAAACCAGAAGGAGTCGGAGCCTCTCGGCATTCTCCCAGTGGCTCTGTGGATGAGCAGGAACGGGTACCTGGATGAGTCTCTGGAGATAAAAGCACTTCAAGTCCTTCTTTTCCCAAAGAACTTCCCCTAAACCAGCTCAAATACCTTGTGTTTGGGAAAAGGGACTAAACGTACCCTGGAAGGGCTGAGCCCTTCCGTGGGGCTGCACGTTCTGTGTTAGACACCAATGAAAGAAAACAGCCAAAAAGAGAATGTTGGGATGCAGAAACTTTGTACTGCTTCACTTCAGGGCCAAGGCACCTCTCTCATCCCTGTTGCACAGAAAAGATTTGTTCTCACTGCACCTAAAACAAGAGCTGCAAGTTTATATCCAAAGAAGCCAAAGTTTATTCCATGGTGGAAAGTAATGTGTGTTACAAGAAATAAAATAAAAGCTGCAAGTTAGTGAAAAATGCCCTCACCTATTTTGCACTGGTCACCACTGGCTCTTGGTTTTTAAATTTTTTTAAAATAATTCTGTTTGATAGGAATTACTCCTGTTAATAGCTGTAAGCAACAGAACAAACTGTAGTAGTCACTGCTGGCTTAAAATAGACACTTGGGGTTGTTTTTCTCTGTTTGATGAAGACAGTAGACAGGAAAACCTTATAAATCCTGGGTCCAAGCTTCCTGCCCCATGCCCCCCACTCCCTGCAGTCCTGCCCACTGCTCCATGGACCCAGCAATGTTCTCTCCCTGCGGATGTTGGGCTGGCACACCTCACCCCGCCTGGATTGCTCCAGCACCCTCTCCAGCATATCTTTTTCTGGCAGAAGTCCTAAAATTGGATAGTTTGTGTTGAGATCACCTGGTGCTCGGGGCTGGCATGGCCAAGAGCTAATGGGGAATTGTCAGCAGTGCTGCAGGACCCGGATTTTGTTTCCCTTCCCCAGCTGGAGCTTTGCAATTCCCGCTGTGGGAGCGATGCTAACGGGGAGCAAACGTGAAGCTGACTGGATTGCAAAGGCAGCTTTCCTGGGAGGAACAGAAAAGCCTGAGCTCTGCACTTCCAGTGGCCCCTGGATGCAGAACAGGGGGGAGGAAGCTCTGGCCCGAGGGAGGGGCTGGATCAGTCCTGCCTGCCCACGTTGGCCGTGCCGGAGCATGATGGAAAGCCAGGGATGGCAAAGCCACCCTGCCACCCTCCTCGTCCCCTCCTCACCCTCCCCTCACCACCAAATGGGACGGTTAAAAAATAAACTAAAAAAATAATAATTAAATTACAAATAAATAAATCAAGCGAAGAACCAAATGCAGGAGTAGCTCAGGCCTGGGCTAGTCTTGCATTTGCTTTGGGGTGGGAGGTGGAATGAGATGTGATGGGTGGGAGCAGCTTTTAGTCATGGGGTGAGATGGGCACTAGCAGAGCACATGGCAAAACCTGCACACAGGAGAGCTCAGAGCAATACAAACAAGGCTGACAGGTGCAGGTCAATTCTTCCTCGGGATCTCCTCAGTTACAGGGCCAAAACCCTAAAGGTTTGACATTTATTGGCCGAATTTCCTGCAGATTCTCTGCTGAGTGACAAAGCCCAAGGGGCCTTGGTCTCTGTCCTACCCCAGGTCAGACCCCCCAGCTGTAATTCAGCTTTGGGCCCTTGTGGCACCACCTCACCTGGCAGAGGCTGCCACGGCAGCTCGTGCTTTCAGCAAAGAAGCAAAATCAGTGCATTTCTGTAGCCAACAAAAAAGGATGTGGTAAAAAAAAAATATATAATCAAGAAAGGAAGAAGAAATAAAAACAGTGCCGTGGGCACAATTGCCTGCAAGAAGGAGTACAGTTTGTTATATTGCTTACAATGCAGTATTTTATCCAGCCTCTTCCAGCCAGGGACCTGTAAACCGGACTCTGTTCCAAAACCTTCCTCCTCTTCCAGTTTTCTGTGCAATGTATTGGCACTGTTCTGCTGGGCTGTCAAAAAAACTGGTTTAGAGATGCAGCTCTTCAGTCAAGTTTTTGCTCCAGTTCTAACCATCCCAGCTTAGTTGTGCTTTGCAACAATTAAAGAGGAAGATGATTATACTTACTGAGGAAAGAGTTTTAGCAGCAGTGTCCTGCATTACTGACCAGAACGGGGCACTAAGGACAAATTCCCAGCTGTCCACATCAAAGAACTTCAAAGTCAGCGTTACCTGGCTCGTTCATCAGCAGAGGTTAAGGAGCCTCAGGACAAACCCTGGCATGCCCTGGAGGGGAATCCTCCAGAGCTGGGCAAGTGCCCCAGTGATGCTGCAGGTTTGGGGATTCTTGCCCTGGGTGTATCTGTATTTATACCTGCTTTGTGGAGAAACTTCTCTGTCTCAGAGGCTTTCAGTTTGCTCCAGGAGCATTCGCCTTACTCTAGAAAGAGAAGAGTGCTGGGAAGGCACCAGGGGGTTATGGGCAACCTGAAGGTATCCTGACACGGAGGGGCAGGAGGTGCAGGACTGCTGCTCCCTCGGCTGATGGAGCCTTGAGATGTGGTGATGGGAAGCCACCATGCCTCCAGAAGCTGGGCAAAGCCTCTGATGCCCTAGGAGGGTCTTCTAACATCATGTGGAGCTGTGCTACAAGCAGAGAATCCCCAGAAAGTAACTGGTTTGGGGGACTGAAGTCCTACAACAGCAGAACGGTATCACAATAAACACCCACCCCCAAAATACAGACTGTGAAGGATGATCAAACCTGAAGCTGGATGAAAAACAGGCTCAGCACAAAAAGATCTGAGTACACAGAAGCTCTGGGATGCATGTGAGCACCTCCAGGGTTAGAACTGATTGGTGGCACTGATTTGGGAGCAAAGCCCAGAGGCCACTGGAGACCGTGTGCTGCTGCAGAGAACTGCTTGTGTTTGATCTTTGGTCTATCCCTGTGTAAAACACATCCTTAAAGAAAAAAGAAAAAGAAAACTAAAAAGAAGAAAAGAGAAAGATTCTGGCAATGAACCTGAACCCTATAAAGAAGTGAACCTGAAAGCAACTAAGCTAAAAATAAATGGTGTTATTTGAAGGTAGATGAGAATCACTCCATCTCTTCTTTAGGAATTTAGAAGGAAAATTATCCTACCAGGATAGTGTCTGAAAAACTCAATCAAGGTTTGCCATTCGGGATGTGCTTCCAGGTCAGTAAAATGGGCTTTCCAGAGAACCAGCCATGTGCTGTAGACACACACAGACAGAGAAACACACGAACAAGGAGGAAAGAACAGGAGACGAGGCCCGCGTGGGCTCCTTACCGGCGAGCGGGTCTGAGGCTGCGTGTTCATTGTTTGAGGGGCTTGAGGGTACACCAGCGTGGTTGGAGCTGCATTCTGTCCTGAGGGATAAGGAGCCTGCCAGGGAACAAGAAAAGCAAAGTAAGTGGATCCAACAATTCATCCCAAAAACCAGGAACAGAACACGTTATCAACGGGAGCGACTGACATGGAGATAAAGACGAAAAGATTGCAACGGAGAAACTGTCCCTGTCAAGGACCAGTTCATCAGCACTGCCTCTTGTGGTAGCAGCTTGTAGCTCCACTAGTAAGTAACAGCTGCATTACTCATTATTAGTCAGAATTTACTACTACTTTATAAGTCAGAGTTTGCTACTGTTTATCACCCGACCTCCTCAAGTGCTGCAGTGGAAAACAGCCCACTAGACACATGACACAGTGTCACCAACACCCTGCATGTCCAAAGGCCTGGCCACCTGTTTCCAAAAGCCTCCCCTAAACCAGCTCCCAAGGAAAGCCAGAACTGTAGATGATGCCAATAAATCCTCCAAAATCAGACAAACAGCAAGAAACTACCTTCAGTGTGTTTAACAGAAGCTGCTGCTGCATTAAAGCGTTTCCATGCAATGGAACAGCCCAAAATCATCCCAGATGGAAGGCAGGCCATGGCTACAGGCTCTGCACATTTTTCCTACTTCCACCAATTTCCATAACAATTTATCCCACCAGATGCTCTCCCCAAGTGTTATTTGCCCAAAGTAACAATAAACTGGAGCTCTGGAGCTCTGCTGATGACGCATTTTAACGAGACATTTAGAAATAACTTTTCAGAGCGCCTTTTTCCTTATTCTTTCTGAACAAAAACATTATAATTTACATTATCATTTTTAAAAATAGTTTATTATTGTAATGGCACAAAAACCAGCCACCAGTCTGCAACAGCCTTTGCTCTCAAGAACCACAGAATCACGGAACAGGTAATGTTGGAAAAGCTCTCCGAGATCTTCAAGTCCAACTGTTCCCCAGCACTGGCAAGGCCACCACTAAACCATGTCCCCAAGTGCCACAGCTACACATCTTTTAAACTCCCCCAGAGATGGGGACTCCACCAGTGCCCTGAGCAGTCTGTGACAGGGCTGGACAACTCTTTCCATGAAAGAATTTTTCCCAATATCCAACCTAACTTTGAGGCCGTTCCCTCTCCTCCTGTCCCTGTTCCCTGGAGCAGAGCCCGACCCCCCCGGCTGTCCCCTCCTGGCAGGGAGTTGTGCAGAGCCACAAGGGCCCCCCTGAGCCTCCTCTTCTCCAGGCTGAGCCCCTTTCCAGCTCCCTCAGCCTCTCCTGGGGCTCCAGCCCCTTCCCAGCTCCGTTCCCTTCTCTGGACATGCTCCAGCCCCTCCAGGTCCTGTTTGTCCTGAGGGACCCAGAGCTCCCCAGGACTGGAGATGTCCCAGAAGTGCCACCACAGGGATACAGTTTGCGTTGTCTTTTTTTTTTCCTGCTTTTCCATCCCTGGAATAATCACCTGATGATTAAAGTGCAACACAAGGTAAATGAAAATATAGTTTGGAAACAATTCAACCAGGAATTCCCTGGTCTCAGGGAACAAAAAAAAGGAAAAAACACAACAAATACAACAAACACCCCATCCCAAAACACGGTAGAGGGGATGAGGGGAATGAGCACAGGCCAAAAATAGCCCCATCCCAAAACCCAGCTGCTGCAACACCTTCTATTCCTACCCTGGGACCACTCTGGAACTGTTTTTTAAAGAGCAAAACTTAAGACATGACTCCACAGACACGTGAGGACACTGCTCCAACCACACAACTTAGCTAGGCAGGAGCTCCTGTTAGCTTCTGCCTCATTTTCACAGCTTTTCGGGTCAAAATGCTGATAAAATGTGTGTCTCCAAATACATCACTAGATCTTTACTGTGATAAAGGACACCAAACACACTGGGCAGGGTATTTAGCTGGACAAGGTTGTTCTGAAGGAGTTTATACCCACACAGCAGCACAGGCTCTGGTTCAAGAGCAATTAAAGGCTTTGCTCAGCTCCTGATGGCAGCAGCATCCTCTGAGGGGTGGGCAGGGCAGGTTTGCCCTGTCCCTGTCCCTCCTCTCCAGGAGCTCACTGATCCAATCCACTCCAGCCAGCCCTTCCCTCCCTTTTCACCACTGCCAAACCCTAATTAATGTACACAACCAAATGGAAAGAAGCCTTCTAATTCTTTTTTTTTTTTTTTTTTTTTNTTTTTTTTTTTTTTTTTTTTTTTTTTTTTGAGATGTCAGATGCATCAACTCTTTTCCCCCTTCTCTTGGTGAGTGATTCTGCAGGAGCTGGTGGTGTCAGTGTCATTCCAGAGTGAGTAACCCAAAGCTAAGGAGACGTGGGGAAACTCTTATCCACAACCTGGAGGGGTTGTCCTGCCTTTGTAGTATCCTGCTGCTGACCTTCAGCATCTGGGATCTCTGCCCAATGTGAGATTAAGGCTTCTTCCACAGGTCCAGATGCTGCTGTTCATATCATGGAATCATGGAATCATGGAAGGGTTTGGGTTGGAGGGGACTTTAATCATCCTCATCCAGTGCCACCTCTGCCATGGGCAGAGACACCTTCCACTGTCCCAGGCTGCTTCAAGCCCCGTCCAGCCTGGCCTTGGGCACTGCCAGGGATCCAGGGGCAGCCACAGCTGCTCTGGGCACCCTGTGCCAGGGCCTCAGCACCCTCCCAGGGAAGGATTTCCTCCTAATATCCAACCTAGACCTACTCTCTTTTAGTTTAAAGCCATTCTCCCTTGTATCTCTCCCACCAGCCAGCAGCGAGCACACAGGGTAGCTGACTGTGTTGGGAAATATTATAAATAAATAATACCAATAAATGCACCAGTTGATCACTGGCTCCTTGTGCCTCTAGCTCCACATTTCAGGAGATGAGACCTCATCCCAAACTGCTGCTCCCACAGTACCTCAGCAACAAGAGAAGAAAATATCTACTGTTCCTCCCCATCCTCAGGCTCATGAAAACATTTTCTTCTGGCTTAAATTGCATGTGACAGAGCAGAGCTCTGATATGACTCCCAAAGGGTAAGTCAGGCATCTGATGCTGCCCCAAAGTCTGTACCCACCTCCAAAACAGCCTCTATTTTCTTTTACTCACTCAAGCCAAAGGAAATGTGAGAGAAAGGGAGCACAGCTATCACTAAGCCTAAAAATCCTCTGAGCTTTAGCAGCAAAACTATAAAACAGGTTTTTGGAAACACAGTGCCAAAGGCTCTTCGCTGGTGACACGTCACTTGTGACACAATCCAGGGTTAAACTTGCTTTAGTATTTAAACCCTACCAGAATGAGCACAGCATTAAGTTATAAATGAAGGAAAAAGCATATAAAGGCTTAACTAGAGGCCACAGAAAGGTTTCTGCTATTCAGGTGTCACCAGCCAAGGCAGTGTTGGACAGATGACCCCCATGGGTGCGAGGTCACAAGTAAGAACAAGTGCAATACAAATCCCACTGACGACCACAAACATCAGCTAAGTAAGTATGTTTTACAACTATTGCACAACAACAAATGCTTCTGCTCCACGTTTCCAACCAGAGGGACATTGCCTTAACTGGTATTTGTATTAAAACCATAACGGGGGAAAGACAAGGGAGGGAAAAGTGGTTTATAAAGTTCTGCAGGTATTAATGGGAGCCTAAATAAACTATCAAAGATCCAACAGATTAAATCACAGAACTCTGCTGCTTTTCATACATATCAGCTGATTAAAGCATTGCACCTATTCATCTGTCAAAGGACTTTTTTCTGTGCCAAGCAGCTGAACGGGCACAGAAAGTGACGTGGTCACGTGCAGCCACACAGAGCTCCGTGCACCAGGGCTGGAATGCTGGAGTGAGGGGATGAAGAGATCCGAGAGGAAATGCTCCAGAAATCCCCTAAATAAACCCCCATGGAGGGGAAGGCAGAAAAGCAAGCGTTGCTCTGCAGACAAATGTTGGTTCTGAAGCATCTAAAGGCTGGATTGAATCCCTGAAGTTCAAATAACTGCTGGGGGAGGACACAGCGCTGCTGAGCTGCTCCACTTTGAGACAGAGCAATTTGCTTCCCTTAAAGCTCTCACCTTCCTGATTTTATATTTCAGCTGTGGCTGTTCAGGGGAGGAAGGTGATAATAGCTGAGTGTTTATGTATTCCCACAACTTGCTGGGAAAACCCTTTCTCTGGGCTGTTTCCACCTCGAGCTGCTGTCTGTGCTAAGCAAGGAAAAATAATCACTATCAACAAAACAACTGAAAAAAGTTATTCTTAGCTCAGGCCGGAGCTGGTTAATAAACACTGAGCCTGCAAGGTAACATGACTCCCTTGGGACTGCCTGTCCTGGGAATAAACAGGCAAAGAACACACATCAGGCTCAAAAGAGCTGAGTCACCCCGCTCTGCCTCTGGAAAAATCTTTCGGGAACAAAACCCTGCCAGCCCTGGGCAGAAAGGTGTCATTTGCTGAGCTCTGTGGCTGCCTTGGCTGGGAAGGGGTTAGTCCTGTGGCTGATTCCCGAATCCTCTCCCGACTCAGGGAAGAGGTTGCCGGGTCTATATTTACTGAAGTTCCACACGAGGAGGAGAACTGGACCTGCAGCTCCAGCACATGACCGTGACTCAGGAGCCTCGCTGCCAGCGCGCCGTGACCTTGGGGAGGAAACCTCTGCCCTCCCGGCCCCAAACCTCTGCACTCCCAGTCACTTCCCAGCCCCAAACCTCTGCCCTCCCAGCCCCAAACCTCTGCACTCCCTGCCCCAAACCTCTGCCCTCCTGGCCCCAAACCTCTGCACTCTCAGTCACTTTCCAGCCCCAAACCTCTGCCCTCCCGGCCCCAAACCTCTGCACTCCCTGCCCCAAACCTCTGCCCTCCTGGCCCCAAACCTCTGCACTCCCAGTCACTTCCCAGCCCCAAACCTCTGCCCTCCTGGCCCCAAACCGCTGCCCTCCTGGCCCCAAACCTCTGCACTCCCAATCACTTCCCAGTCCCAAACCTTCACATTCCCAGTCACTTCCCAGCCCACTGGCATAGCCCTGGCTCCGGCCCCTCGGACACCAGCACAGAGCTTAAACCTCTTGGGAGGAACGTGACAGAGTAAGCAAAGCACTTCAGAACAGCACGGGGCTTGCTGGGGCCATGGGCAGCCCCTGCCTGTCCCACAGCAGCCCCAAAGGGCTTCTTCTGCATGGCCACAGACCAACATGGTGCTGCAGGGGAATAAAAACTACAGCCCCTTGCCCAGGTGGTTTTACACTTCGTTATATCTCATGTATCACTGCACTACTGATGGAGAGCATCCAGCTAAAAAGTCACCAATTGCCACCACGCACATTTTCAAAAATCTCTTATTATTTAATGTCAAGACATAAAATATCAAAAATATGCACTGGCTAGAAAGAGCATAAAACTGTTAAGAGATCCATCTCTTTCCCCAAACAACACAACACCCCCAGCCCACCCCCATTTCACCTGCAGTATGAGGATTTCTACATAAAACCTGCACTGGTCTGTTCCCAAGCCATTCCCTGACCTAGTTAAATGCTAAATATTGATTCAAACCCCCCAGCAGGACACTCAGAGGCACAGTCAGTGTTCTTTACACTGCACCTTATAAGGGTCCTGTCCCTAGATTTATAAATTCTTACTCACACAAGCCCCTAAGACCAAAGGCAGCTGCCCCTGGAACAAATTACAGGAGGGGGAGGTCTCTTCTTTATCCCTGTTTTTAACAACCAGACTTGGCTTTCCTTCCAGCTGCCGAAGGATTTTCATGGAGGAAAACCCCAAAGGGAGCACGGGACCGGCTGTGTGAGGCTGCTTCTGCAGTTTTCCCCTGGGTCACTGGCCTGGACAGCAGGACCTTGGCCTCAGATGCAGGTGAAGAAATCCCCCAGAGCAGCAGAACTTTGTGCCTCTTGGCAGAACCTTGTGCCTCACTTGGCTCCCGAGTGCGGAGTGATGGTGACAGCAAGGATGTGGCTTTTAACTGTGAATCATCATTTCTTTGTGGAGCTGGGCTGGCTCTGCCCTCCCAAATCCCCAAATCCAATCACTGTGACAACTCAATCACTGCAACCCAAACAACTGCAACCCTCCAATGAGGGCACTCTCTGGACACTCAGCTCTGGGAAAGTAAGAGGATTATAATTTAAACCCTGTCTCTTCATTTCTCCCTAATGAACTCCCCGCAGGCAGCGCAGGCCGAGGCAGCAGCTCCTCGGGCTGCCCCTCCTCACTCACACCCAGCACCTTGACTTCCCCCAGCCTTGGCTCCTGCATGCCCTGGATTTTGAGAAAGGTGCATCAGCACAAACTCACTGCTGGGGGAAGAGGCTTTCCCCACAGGCAGCTGCTCCCATTCCTGCAAAAATGCACAAAACTTCTGAAGACTGAAGGGTACAGAGAGATTTCACTTTTTATCTGATGTCAAAAGCTGTGTTATTGAAGGCAGAGAGAACAGCCTCAGCCAGAGCATCCCAGAAGAACCCAGAATCTCCTCCTCCCACAGACACGTGGGAGGAAAGGCTCCTCTTTCATCCAGGTGCTGCCTTAGGAACAGGGCAGCACCCAGGGAAAGCACCAGGGAAAGGCACAAGCAAGTTCCTGCTCTCCCTTACCACACTCCCAGGGGCAGCAGCACTGAACACGGGGCAGAGCAGCTTTTGACCTAAAATCAGTATTAAGGGACAAAATAAACCACTTTGTAACTATGTCAGCCAGCTCTGGAGATGCCCAGGATCAGGCTCAGGTACCTCCTGCATCTGACCACAAACGAGGCATTGCTTGCTCCTGTACCTCTTCTGGACACATCTGAATGTCACCGTTATTTTGGCAACCACATAATTCAAGTCTACCTCACTTTTTTTCCTCCCTGGTGTGCTCTGCACTCAGCAGAACAGGCATGGAAGCTGCTGGCAGGAAAAACTCCAGAGTATCTGTAACATATAGATCCAGCTCATCAGCAAATATTACAGATGATGGTGGAGAAACCTGAATTATTAAATTTATTCATTTCAGCCTTTTGTATACACCACCTCCTCAACTAATGCATAAAGCATATTCTCCCACTACTCCTGTGAATTATTCCAGCTTTAAAAATAGCACAGCAAATGATTAAACCACTAAACAAGAACAATTCCCCTCCAAATGCTCCCGGTTTGCCTGTCATTATTACAGTGATATTTCAATGATCATCACACACACTCAGATCCCTCTGCTTGAACACAAGTCCCCATTCACAGCCACGTGTTCAAATGTGCAGGTTTTAGGTACCCATCACACCAGGGATGCCACATTTTTTAAGCAACTCATTTGCAAATTATCCAGAATCACTGAAATCAGCTCATCCTCACCAGGACAATGCTGCAAAACAAAAATATGCAGGAGTTCTACTCTGCTGCCTTTCTAAGCCAGGGCTGCTCCCCTGCAGGGTGCCTCAGCACCTGAGAAACACTGTTTTCCTGCATATATATAATACCTGGAATATTCAAAGTCCCATTAAAATCAGTGATGAAAGGACCACAGCTCTTCTCTGACACCAAACAAATTGTGCTGATGAAGAGCTTCCACATAAAAACCAGAACTAACACAATCCCAGTGCAAACACTCTGCTCCTGATGGAGGGGCTGGGATGGCACCAGGGTGGGACATGGTCCAAACCTCTGCACATCAGACTTACTGGGAAGTTTTGAGGTTTGGATTTGGGTGGAGGCACATAATAAACAGGAACTGTGAGTGTTCAGTGAGTTTATTTAAATGTGTAAGTTTTTTTCTAAAGCTATTTCCTCAAAATGTCAGGACTTGGCTCCAGGTGTTTTGATTGATTTTAGGAGTTTAACAAATTGCAGACAAGTAGAAGATGCAGAGAAGAAGTAGCTAGCATCCTCACTGCCCTTCTCCTGACAAGTACACTGGTTTACTCCATCTTTTTCCATAAGCCCAGCCTTCAGGGTATCCCTCTTGTTGGTAAACATTAACACTTTCATGGAAGGTGTCCATGCCCGTGGCAGGGGGTGGAACAAGATGAGCTTTAAGGTCCCTCCCAACCGAAACCAGTCTGGGGTTCTGTGATTAAGCTCAGCCTTTAAAAGGATACAAGCACCCCGACCCAGGAGGGGTCACTCCTCTCTCTCCCCTTTTTCCTCTGCAGCAGTTTGTCTCGGGATACATCACCTGTGTCATTTCCTGCACAGCCACATCTGTAACAGTCTTTTTTATGGCTTTACATGTTTTCACCTCAAACACCTGAGTGGGCAAAGCAGCAAGGCACAGGGAAACTGAGTCCCAGGTAACATCCACAGAGCTACAGGCACTTTTCCTACTTCAACGTGGATAACGAGATTGTCTCCAAGGGAAGATGGTGAAGGAATGCTCTGCTGTTCCCTGGACAAGGTCTGTTTGTGCCAGGGACCATGGAGACACAAAATGAAAATGCACATTCTTCACCTGCTGGAGTGAGTCCTGAGGAGCCCATGGAGATGCTCCAGGGCTGGAGCCCCTCTGCTCTGGAGCCAGGCTGGGAGAGCTGGGGGTGTTCAGCCTGGAGAAGGCTCCAGGGAGAGCTCAGAGCCCCTTGCAGGGCCTGAAGGGGCTCCAGGAGAGCTGCAGAGGGACTGGGGACAAGGGATGGAGGGACAGGACACAGGGAATGGCTCCCACTGCCAGAGGGCAGGGCTGGATGGGACATTGGGAATTCTTCCCTGGCAGGGTGGGCAGGCCCTGGCACAGCGTGCCCAGAGCAGCTGGGGCTGCCCCTGGGTCCCTGGCAGTGCCCAAGGCCAAGCTGGACACTGGGGCTGGAGCAGCCTGGGACAGGGGAAGGTGTGGGACTGGATGAGCTTTAAGGACCCTCCAGCCCAAAGCGTTTTGGGTTTCAGTGATTTTCTCCTCAGCTCTACTGGGTGTCCCTCACCACGGTGCAAAGGCAAACAGAACACCCAGCCTGAGGAAGGAAAGACTCCTCTTCCTCCTTCGCAGGCACGGCTGCAGCCCATGAGCCCACGCTGAACTCCAGGCACAGCGCAGGACCCGCACTGAAAGACCAAACCAGTGTCACTTTGGGCCATGGGGGTGGACAGGTGTCCTGCTGGTGGCTGCTCCCTCCCAAAGCCATTTTTAAATCCATCACCATGGAACCTGCTGCGAACCAAGGTGTGAGGCCATGGATAACATCACAGGAAAACACTCCTTAACATCTGGAAGCACTGCTATGGCAACACGTGGCTCCTTACTGAGGCTGAAATGCCAGGCTCTGCTCTGGCTGCAGCACCTGGCTCGCAGCCTGGGGTGGTCTGCTAATGACCATTATGTAATTACGTAAATTGGTATTTTCTGTAATAAAGGTACTCAAAACTATGGTGTATGTGTGTGCTGAGGGCAGAAATTCTAACATCTCCACTGCTGAAAGCAGAGCTGGGACTGTCTGCAGAAACACCCTTGAGTTCACAGAGTGCCTTTCACTTGTTCTATAAAACTGCCTCCATTTTAACAAAATGACTCCCATTTTAACAAAATAGACTTTGAGGACAAATACTTGCTCCCAGGAACACAACCCCAACCGGCCAAGACCCTATTCCACATCAAAACAGGATCAGCAGCTTTGCAGCTTTCCTCCTATTTCCTTCCAAAAGCCAACAAGAAGCTCCAAAAATGTGTCATCTGATATCTCTGAAGATGTCTACCATCCCTGGTGACACTCAGAACCCGAGGGGAGGTGGCCCAGAGTTCTCTCTCCAGCTGATCCAGCTCAGAGTAGGCATCTGCACCTGATGATCCCAGGTCTCTTCCAACCCTCACCTGTGTGAGGGCAGCAATCAGATAAAGTATTCAAGTTTTGCTGAATTACACTGAAGCCCAGAAATACCCTATATGGAAAGTGCATTTGCAGGAAGCTAAGCCAAGTTAGTAAATGATGGGTTTCTGATTAGGAGACCTGTGGAGAAGGCGGGCACAGCCCCTCCAGGCCGCACGGAGTGGAATTACGGCTCCGTCACCTCTGCTAGCTCAAGGAAAGCAGCACAGTCAGAGTTCAGCTGGCAGGAGAACCGGGCTGCTCGGGATTCAAAGCCTCACCTCTGCCATGTGGCCGTTCCTGCTGCAGCTCAAATGGCCCCAGAGGTTATTCCTCTGTGTCCCAGTGCGACACAACAGCTGACAGTGGACTCCAGGAACTCCAGGGCTCCATCTCCCTGGTTCCTCTGGCTGCAGGGATATTTTATGCCCTCTGTGCTTACAAAACACAGGCTGTGTAAAGCCCTGACTTTTGTGCTGACTCTGGTGCTTTATGGAACACATGGTGTTTGTTTAAAAACTGCGTATTTTCTGGAGCATGCAAGAAAACAGCCACTAAATTGCATGGAACAGAAGGTACTATTACAGAGGGAATTCCAGAATTGAAATTATTAAATGTTAGAAAATGGCAAATTGCCTCGTATTGTTTTGTCTTCTTATATTATGAATAAAAATGTGGTTCAACAAGTGGCTAAGTCTAAAAAGCACCAAAATAAAGCCCAGGGCACGTGACTGTGAGAACAGAAAACGCACGTGGAAGAGTCCTGAAGAAAGGGATCTGGAGAATTTTTAAACAGCTACAGAAGAGTTTGATTTTCTATTAAAAATGCTGTTTTATTCCACCCCAAACCAAGTCACTGGCAAGTTCAGAAGTGCTTTTGACTCAATAGTCTCACACACCAAACAAAGCCAGGATGTGCCGTGCGGCCAAGACACGCGCGGAGAGCTTCCCACCGCAAAGCCCCGAGCCTGCGCAGGCAGCGCTCGCCGCCAGGTCCCGGCTACCCCGCACAGGACAAGCCCAAGCAGCAGCAGCAGAACACTTCCCTCCCCACTGGGCAAACCAGGCCGCCTGGAGAAGAATTCAACACACCCCTCAGAGCAGGAGTTTCTTACAAGGGCCTGGAGTGCCAGGACAAGGGAATGGCTTCCCCTGCCAGAGGGAAGGGATAGATGGGGTGTTGGAATGGAATCCTTCCCTGGGAGGGTGTGAGGCCCTGGCACAGGGTGCCCAGAGCAGCTGTGGCTGCCCCTGGATCCCTGGCAGTGCCCAAGGCCAGGCTGGACAGGGCTTGGAGCACCTGGGACAGTGGAAGGTGTCCCTGCCATGGCAGGGGTGGAATGGGATGAGATAAAATCCTTTCCAACTCAAACCATCCTGGGATTCTACGATAGGATTCTATAAGGCAGATGAGGGGCGGGTCTAAAGCCAGACCTAGTCCCAACTAGACTCAGTATTTGTGCTGTAATCTTTTCTTTGCACACGTACATGATAAAATTGTAATGGGTCTTCCTTTCTTTCCTTTCCTTGCTAGGAAAAAAAAATAATTAAAAGCTCTTCTTGAGTGCACAAATACTAAAACTAATTCATACATCCCTCCTACACTGCACCTTATGAAAGCCTGCTTCCAAGGTTAAATAATTAAAATAAATAGTGTTAATCAGCATTTGAAGCTACATTATGCCTTCCCAACTCTCCGTTCCTGCAGCTCTTACACCCGGATGCTCTCCCAAATTAGAAGACACCCATGAAGCTGAGTATCCCCTCACAAAAGCCCCCTGAAGCCCAAAGCCACAAGCCACAAGACATGTTTGATGTTTCCAGCCAGACTTGCTGAGATTTAACTTAATGAGGTAAAAAGCACAGTAATGAACCAAAAATAAAGAAATACATGCTAGGAGGAAATATTCCCAGCATTATTAACCCAATCAAAAACCTCCTAATCCTATTACAAACCAGAGGGTTCAGCTGCACTTCCAGCAGGTCTTGAACACAAAGGCCAAAAGAAGATTACAGTTCTGGATTTATCAGCTATTAAATAACCCGCAGTTTCAAATCTCCACCTGCAGTCACATATTCCTGCAAGCCTGGAATTTGCAAAATGCATTGGAAATGTGCTGGGACGAAGCCTGACCCGGATGCACAGAAGGAAGCATGAGGAAAAATGTGAGAAGAAAAAGAGGTCAAACTCTTGACTGGTCAGAAAAAAAAATCCTTCCAACATATTAATCTGGTTATTTAGGTAGGTTTATTGTTCCCAAAAAACTATCAGGAGTTGAGTTGTTTAAATTTGCATTATTCTCATTATCTGGAATGGACAGAAGATCCAAGAAACTGGAATCTGCTGCTTGGAGGAACAGCACAAACAGGCAACATTTTCCCTAAGCTGCTCCAGCACCAGCTTCTTCATTTATACAAGGAGAGTTTAATCTTTCCTTGTGTGTCTACACCACGAATAAATACCCTGACTGACAACCACAGGAGTTAGGGAATTCTGGGTGGTTTTAACCAGCAGGGAATGGGCAGTTACGGCACCTCACACAAAACAAGGAGGTTCCTACACAGACAAGTTCTCTGGGGGAAGAGCTCCCCGCAAAGCTGAGACCAACTCGGATCAAGGGATCCACAATGATGCTCCTGAACACAGAAAATGATGGACAGGGAGTTTATCTGAATGGGACAATAAAGCTGGGAACCCCTCGTGCCCCAGGGGCAGTGGAAGTTTATTATCTGACTTTATGCTGACTATTTCTTTCTAGCAAAGCACATGTGGACCCAAATATTGAGGAATCCTGGATCTGGAAGGGACCCTCAGGATCAGAGTCCAAGCCCTGGCCCTGCACAGGCACCCCAACAATCCCAGCCTGTCCAGACCCTCCTGGAGCTCTGGCAGCCTCGGGGCCGGGACCATTCCCTGGGGAGCCTGGGCAGTGCCAGCACCCTCTGGGGAAGAACCTTCCCTGATCTCCAGCCTGAGCCTGCCCCAGCCCAGCTCCAGCCACTCCCTCAGTCCTGTCCCTGGTCACCAGAATTTGGGGGAAGATGAGTTTAATATGTAGCAACCAGACTCCAAAGGCAGCTGCCTCCAACACAAGCAGGAAACAAGGAGTAACACTCCCCAGGTCCCAGGGCACCTGACTGACCCCAGGGCACCAATGGGTGAGGTTACAATTAAATTACATCCCTCCTTCTGTTCCAATCCCTTCATAAACATCCCTTTATTAAAAGCATCTCAAATTGGGCTGCAGAAGATGGAAGCATTGAATAAACACCATGGTTCTAACAGGATTATTCCAGCTCCTGTAGAAAGGATCCAAGATCATAAAAGAGGGGCTTGGGGATTGCCTAATAAACATGCCACAGATGGCAGGCAGACTTGCTTCCTGGCACACATTCCCAGACCCGAAGGTACTAAGGAATGTCTCCCTGCTATTACAAACGCTAATTTAACGATGGTGACATTTCTGAGGACCAGAATGAGACCACAAAACTCTCTTCACTTCAGGCACAGAACCAGATGGTAACAAGTTTCAGCTGGTACAATCTGTTCTGGATTTAAATCAGCCACGTAAAAGTCAAGGTCTCCGTGCACCAAGATGCAGAGAATTCAGCCCTCTTGCGCTTTTGTTCACTCGGGTGTATCTCGGCCTTTTCAGGAGCAGGTGAGGGGTGTCACAACTACACCAGCTCCAGAGGGAGGTCCCCCTCAATGCTGTGGGACCCTCTGCTCCGCAGGAGCTCCAGCATTCCAGCCCATTCCAAGAGGCAGCCGTGGGCAGGCAGCGCCAATCTGCTCGGCGCACGGCGTGTTCTTAATGCGAGCTGAAGCTCTCCCTGATTACAGAGGAAATTCCTGGCAATTTGTTCCAACTGTGATCGCTTGATGCTTCCAAACTGTGGGCCTGGACTAAGAGAATCCCTCAGCATCCCACTGGAGCCTGCAGTTCTAAAGCTGAGGCAGAGAAAGCCAAGAGTCTTTTCCAAACCATTCACCCTCACATGCCAGAACCCACTGCACTTGCTCCTTGGGATCCTCCAAACCCCCCCCAGGTCATGAGGGGGATGAAACTGCCTTCTCCTGGTGCCTAAGCTCTGCACACTGCCTCTGGAGGAGCCCTCTCCTCCTCTGTTCACTCCACGGACAGAGGGAAGCTCTTTCCTGCTGCTCCCAGCCCAGCTGCTCTGGAAGTGCTCTGCTCTCCCGTTATCCCATCCTACCACGGCTGCTCCATTCCTCAGCGTAAGGCACAGCTGGAATGGGGCAGATTTACAGCATTCCAGCTGCTCCCTGCTAAGGGCTCTGGGAATGCTCTCAGCCTGCTCTGCATTCTCCCATCATCACGGGACGCTGCCTGACTGTCAATCCAGGCCCTACTGAGCTCTGGATAACCTGCTCTGGGAGCCACATCCAAGGAGGAACTGCTTTGCTCCTTTTGCAACAACTTCTCCCTTCCTCCACACACTGAGAAAGGGAATTGTGTCAAACCAGCCCCTTCTGCAGCCTCAGGCCAGGAGAGGAGGCAGAGGAGCTGTGCCCCTCCTCTCCCTGCCGGAACGAGGGAAAAACATGCAAAACCCAACAGGAATATGAAGTTTTGTGTACTTGGGGCCACATCTGGCCACATCACTGCGGCAGCATGTGCTGCGCATCCCCCTGCGCCAGAGCTCAGCACATTCCCGAGAGCAGCACTATGACTTCAAGGCCCTGGAATTTGGGAAGCAGAGACGCTGCCTGTTGCTGCAAAGACAGGGCTGTGGGACTGCTCCACATCGCTGCCGAGGTCTCCTCCTTGTGCTGCACAAACTAATCCTGAAGGGCAGCGAAGTGCCGGAGGGCGTCCGTCAGGAAAGCCCTCGGAGGAGGTGGAATAGGGAGCGTGCTCTTCTTTTGGCTAGTCAGATGGAAGTGGTGGAGGTGTAAGAGAAAGGACCACCCCAGCACAGCACCACAGAACCAGCTGTTTCTGTCTATTAGATAAAGCTAAAGGAAACCAAACAAATATTCACTTGCACCTGACTTCTCAGGTTAAATATCCCACACATTCCCTGATCCCTGGCTCCCAAACTCCCCCTTTCAGACCGTTCGGCACAATGCTGTCATCTCATCACACACAAACATACAGTGAACTGCTCCTGGAGCTCTGGTAAGGGACAGCAATTCCTTTTACCATTAACTAGAATTCAAGATCTTACCGCATTCCCCAGCCGTGCTGGGACAGGCAGCTCTGGAGCAGCCAGGACATGAGGGGTCACTGGTGGAACCAAAGCATTTGTTAACCCTCCTTCTCCTTCAGAGCCTGGCTTCTGCCAAGGGTGAGGGTGAAGGGTCTGCAGGGGCCACACAAGGAGCAGCTGAGGGCACTTGGTGTGTTCAGCACGGAGAAGAGGAGCCTGAGGGGAGCCCTCGCTGGGGGCTGCAGCTCCTCCTGAGGGGCAGCTCTGATCCCTGCCCTGGGAGCAGGGACAGGATCCAGGGAATGGCTGGAGCTGGGCCAGGGGTGTTTAGGCTGGAGATCAGGGAAGGTTCTTCCCCAGAGGGTGCTGGACACTGCCCAGGCTCCCCAGGGAATGGTCCCGGCCCCGAGGCTGCCAGAGCTCCAGGAGGGTCTGGACAGGCTGGGATTGTTGGGGTGTCTGTGCAGGGCCAGGGCTTGGACTCTGATCCTGGGGGTCCCTTCCAGCTGAGGACATTCCATGGGTCTGTGAGAGCCACACTTCAAGAAACTCTTGAGCCTCTTGAGGAGATGCTGAGATCCCACCTGGGTGACAGCAAGGACTCTGCTGAGCCCGGGCTGAGCACTCAGCAATCTGCCCACGCCAGCAGTGACACACATTCTATCTCTGCCCAAACTCCGTTTAGTACCAAATGACATCCAAAGCCTAAAACATCCACCAGTATTTTCACTCACTGCTGCCTCAAGAGCAGTCCCTACCTTGGAAAGACTCACTTTGATGAGTATTTATTAACTCAAGAGTCTGATGGAGAAATCAATGACCCTTAATCAGCCTCTAATTCAAACTAAGTGGTCTTGTCCTTCTCTTTTATGCACAAACACCCCCTTGCTACGTCAGGCACGACTGGACAAAGGCAAAGACAACCTTTGTTCAGTATTCAATCATCAATGCAGCGTGGGTGGGTAAAATACAGTTATTTGTGGTTTATTGCTGTTAAAGGAATTAATACATTCATGTGAATCCCATGTCAGCCTGGGTCCCTTTATCTCTAAAGGGAAACAGCAGGATTTTAGGTGCCCAAGAATCAGGCAAAATTACTCAAAAATTACTCTTTCATCACTTTCTAAAAGAAAGCAAACAAATGAAAACATGATGGAAATTCACAAACTACAGGAGGTGTGGAAAGAGGAAACTTCCACTCACCTCATTCTTAACACAAGCACCAGGGTGTTCCTTGAAGCCCAGGGGAGACAAATCTCAGATGCAGTGAACAGGTTAAACTTTCATCCAAATCTCCATTTAGCTTGGGAATTTCTTACCATAACACAGAAACTCAACTCCTGATAGGGATCCAAGTGAGATACACAGAAAAATATTCAAAATTTAAATTTACCCAAATCTCTGATAGTTCAGGGGTACAGAAAACTGTCCCTGGGGACAGGTTATTCTGTAAGGCTTTGATCCCCTTTCAAGCCTCACTGGTGTCCCAAGTGCAGGCACCTGCATTTTGGCTCTTCACAGAATCCCAGAGTGATTTGGGTCGGATCAGCTTGTTCCAACTCTCCCCGGGCCACGGGCAGGGACAGCTTCCACCAGACCAGGCTGCTCCAAGCCCTGTCCAGCCTGGCACCACCACCCAACCTTCCCCCAAAGGAGAGGGCTCCTGAGGGAGCCCCGACACCGTCTGGGAACCAACAGGAGCCACCATTTGTGCTGCTCCACTGCTGAATCCCACCTTGGTAGGGATCACCTGGGGAAAAGCTCTGCAGTCCCCAGGCCTGTCTGGCCCCAAAGGCCTCAATGCCCAAAGCTTCACCTGCCTCGTACCCCTGGGTCTTGCTGCTCCTCCTCCCTGTCCCTCGGCACGCAGGGGCTGGCTCCCCACAGCGGGAGCGCAGCCACCCTCCGGAGCCCCCAGGACCCCCAGCTGCCACAGAGGCCCTGAGGTCACCCCAGCAGCATGGCAGGGACACAAGCTGACCCTCACCTCCAAGAGCCAGTGGAACAGGAATGCAGCATTATCCAGCTGGCTGAAGATTTGGCACAGAGCCCACTCCCTATGGATGTACTGACTCAATGGAAAATATCAAGGGAAGAAAAGAAATCCCTTGATTACAATAGATTTAAAGAGGCTGCCCAGAATGTTCTCTTCTTCCCCTCTCCTCTGCTACATGAGTAGCTTCCATGTGTTGATGAGGTTTACCAGGAAGGAACGTCTTGATCCATGACAAAAGCCAGGCAGCATCTGAGGGTTTGCTCTGCAACCCTGCTGTGTCCTCCCTGTTCAGCCCAGAGTCTTTACTGCCTACAGCCCTGCAGCAAAAGTGCAAGAACAGCTCCAACACCACCAATGCCTGCCAGAGACACTTCAGCCTCTAATTTCCCTCCTGTGGAGGATAAGCATCTGCACATTCCCAAACACAACCACCAGATTCACCTCCCCATCATGTTTTACCTAGAATGTGCATCATTCAGGTGAAGTGTTCCTTCCGTGACCTGTTTCCAGGCATCTCCTGGTCTGGAAGGTCAGCTGTAGTTTAATGTTTCAGAGCCTGGCAGTGGGGCTCGGATCCCCTTGAAGCTCTCCCCATCAGCTCCCCATTCCCAACCCACCCTCGGCCTCTCATCCTGCTCCTCCTCCTCAGAACAAACCCACTCTCCTGAGCAGCTGACCTGCTCAGGCCTTCCTGCTTGATCCACACAAGTATAAATCCATCAAGAGCAAAGGGAACATCAGGCTTTCCTCTGTCTCACCCCTCATTCCTTACACATCCCACTTTCCCCATCCCAGTATCTTTAATCTCCCTTTCTTTCTTGCCCCTTTACCTGCCTTTTTGCCCCCTCCTCTTTCAGATAAGCTTCTCCACTCTCAAGTCAGCCCTGCAGATTATTTATCCAATAGAGGCTACAAAGAGACCAATTCATTCCACATATCTCACTAAACTCTATTTCTCCACTCTTATTATAATTCCCATTTATCTCCTGTTCGGGACTCCTCTGCAACCAGCCCTTTGTCTCATCTCTTTTATGAGAAATCATTTGTGCAACTCGTTTTCCTGACCCATTTCCTAGATTTACAGAACTGCACCATCCTGTACAAAATTCCCCTTGGAAAATCCCTGAGAGAGGACACAGGGCACTTTTAGGGTGTTTAAGCTGGAACTCAGGCCGTGCCCCAAACTGCCTGATCCAACAGCAAATCACATTCCTCTTCATCCATGACTATTTTCTCTGATTTTTCAAGTTGTTTTTAGTTTCTGTTACAGACTCCAGGAGGAACTAACATCTAATAAACTTGTATTTAATTTATAAATACAGATTTATGGTATTGGTGTGCTAATCTAAGTGCTGCCAATAGTTCAAGCAAGGTTCAAGCCACACCCTCTATTCACTTTATTTCTACACTGGTCACAGCCAACACAGCTCAGTTAATTGCTGAGCAGAGGAGCTGAGAAGGGGAGAGGAGGAAAAGGGGGAGGCTGGGAATGCTCTGCTCCAACACCAGGTCTTACCTGTGAGAGCCCAGGGGACGATGCATGTCCCGGTGGCGTTGCAGCAAGATTTGGGTGTCCCTTATTTATTTCATGTGCAGTGTAAGGGGATGGGGCGGGAGGACCCGGTTGTCTTGGTACTTGTGCTACCTGTGTGGAGATAAACTGTTAGTAAAACAGTCCATTAGTAACCAGTCTGCAGAGACTCCATTGTACATATCTACAGAGATAAAATAATACATATTCATCTAAGTAAAACACGAACAAGTTATTTAACTATTTACATGATCCAGGAAAATGTGGAAGGATCAAGAAATCAGAGCACCAGCTGGAGTCACTGGTGGAAATGTGTGTGATCCCTTTGCCTTCAGGCCTGGGACCTTCTGATCTCTCCATGAGAAGCCACATAAAAAAATATTGGGATTTTGCAAGGCGATACACATTACCAGCAACAAAGTAAGGGGGAAATATGCACATTTCCCTCCAAAAAGGAAAAATAAAGCACTGCAGAGAGGCCATGGTATCTGCAGGGCTTGCCACAAGCAAAAAATGAAATAGCAAAGCAATTATTGCATATGTTTATCTCCTTTCTCAACTTTTATTAAAAACACTCAACAAAACACATTAAGCAAAATATTCAAAAAATGTTTTCATGGCACACAAGTATTTGCTCCACTTTACTATCTCCACGATGGAACTGCTTTAAATATATTTTAGAGAGTGGCTACAGTAAAAAAAAGGGTAATCAATGGAAAAAAAAGAGTCACACAGCTATTGGGTGACACCTCCAGCTGTTCAACACAATTAAATTTTGGCAGATTGGGTTAAAACACACTACTGAAGTTTGCTTCTCACTGACCTTTTCTCATTTATTTGTTTGCTGAAAAGCACCACTTAATAATGGAATGGTTTGGGTTGGAAGAGACCTTAAATCCATCCAGCGCCACCCCTGCCATGGCCAGGGACACCTTCCACCGTCCCAGGGTGCTCCAAGCCCTGTCCAGCCTGGCCCTGAACACTTCCAGGGATCCAGGGGCAGCCACAGCTGCTCTGGGCAGCCTGTGCCAGGGCCCCCCATCCTCCCAGGGAAAGTGTTTTTGCCAGTATCCCATCTAACACTCCTCAGTCTGAGCTAAAGGCACCTGAGGCCCACACAGGTGAGTGGCACTGCACAGGCCAATGTGTGCATGAATATCCTTAGCAGGGTGAAGAAGGCAGAAGGAAATTGCTGGCTCCTTCAGGGGAGTATCAGCCCCAAGTCCCAGGAGAGCAGAAGTCACGGAGTTCACCACTTAAGCGCTTTTCCCACGTCACTGCACGCGGGGCGTCCGCGCCTGTCGCTGCGGCCCTAAACCCCCGCAGCAGCACCGAAATCCCAACAAATCACAGCGTGCAACAGCTCCAGGCTTGGGAGCGGGCCAGCAGCCTTCGCTGTGGGAAGATTTACAGTCCCCAAGTGCTCATCAGGGGAAAGGGTGGGTCAGTCACAGAACCTCATCCTGTGTCCCCAACTGGATCCTTCCCTTCGCCAGGGATGAATCATCTCTTCTTTGAGCTGATCTCTCTTGGCAGGTGTGCGCACACAGCCGCGGCTGAATCCGAGCCAGCCTCACAGAGAACTCCATAAAACTTTCCACAGCCCATCCCTGAGAAAATGAAAGTCTCTCCCATGACTCCTGGGCCAGCCTCGGGAGAGCTGTCGTGTCAGTCGTGCAGCACTCGCTGCTTACGAGTGACTATGGGCTGTGATGGATATCAAGTAATGCAGTCAGGGAGGGGGAGGAAGCAAAGGCAACCCAAAACACAAGGAAATCATTCCTATCAACAGCCCCAGTGGCAGGCTGTGCCCGTGCTCCTCACCAGGATTCTCCCTGAATAGCACTTCTTGGGGGAAAATAGAGGTTATTTTGTGACAGCTGTGGGACTTCAACCACTGCCAGTTTGCACCTCCCTACTCTCAGCAGTGCAAACACAGCTAAGGCTGGAGCCATCCAAAATCCTCTGATCCAACAGCAGCCAAGTCCACGCGGGGCTTTGACAATGGGGACAGGGGCACTACCAATACCCCAGGTCAGTGTGAGCATCCAGCAGTCCTCCTCCTCCTCCTCAGGAATAACATGCAAACAGAATCACAGAATAGAATCCCAGAATCACTGAGGTTGGAAACCCCTCCAGTGTCATCTAGTCCAACCATTAACCCAGCACCGCCAGGTCCACCCCTAAACCACGTTCCCAAGTGCCACATCCCCACACCTTCTGAACACTTCCAGGGATGGTGACTCCAGCACTGCCCTGGGGAAAATAACCTAAGTTGGAGGTTACTGAAAGACATCAAGAAATGCTCTTGTGATTGGATCTGAAATCTGGAAGCTGAACTGAGAGGAAAACTGCAGCTGCTTGAATGAGTCCATGAGGTACCCTCGTGCAGTGCAGCAGACACATGACAGACACAGGTCTGGACCTACTAAAGTTGGCTTGAAAGCCTAACGAAGGCAGCAGAACAATCATAAAACTGTACCAGCTTGATAGTTTGGCAACAGCACACTTGGAGAGTATCCCGTAGGAGCCTACCACTGATGTTCCAGGACCTCCTAAGGTTAGCCAAGTCTAGCTTGGTGCACCCAAACCAAGGACTGGTGTTTGTCCCAGCAGAAGGAAAAGCACAGAGAGCCTTTCTCAGCAGCTAAAGCATTGTTGGTGTGTCCACACCTTCCTCTTCCTACAACAAATTATTTACAAATAAACTGAATTATAAGATACTGGTTTTAATGTAAACAGGTAGTAAAGGAAGACAAATTTGCTGAATTTGTGTGGTTTTTTCAGTAATTTTTAACTAAGGTAAAAGGTAGAGACTGTCTAAGCTCATCACTCCTGGGGTACCTGCCCCCATAGAGCCCAGGGTGTGGTTTGCTGTTTCTTAAATGGTCTGAGATGACTATGGAAGCAAATATCCTCCTTAAATCTATAGGTTAAATTATTCTCCTAAAAAAGAACGTGCAAAATTACATATTCATTTGCTAGGGCACCACTTTCTATTTTCCCTGAGTAGCAAGAGCTAATTTTAGTTTTCCAGAAGCCGCAGTCCTGTATTTTAAAGGAAGCAGGTAATGAAATACAAAATAAAAACTCAGTCTGGAATTCTTGCTTTTCTTTCTGAGATCTTTTACACTTTCTGGGTTTAGCATCTTCTACAAGTTTGGGATTACTCTCTACCCCACCCAAGTCCCTGGTTTCGGGTACTTCAGAAGCTGTGGCCGCCCCATACCTGGAAGTGTTCAGGGCCAGGCTGGACAGGGCTTGGAGCAACCGGGGACAGTGGAAGGTGTCCCTGGCCATGGCAGGGGGTGGGACTGGATGGGCTTTAAGGACCCTTCCAACCCAAACCATTCCATGATTCTAGGCTGGAACAGGATGAGGAACGGAGCTTCCCTCCTGCGCATTCCACTGCGTCCGTGGCAGCCGGGCAGGGACCGCATCGGCCTCCTGACCCAGGTCCTTCCTTTGAGCACAGGGTGGCTGGAGCAGCTAATCCTCCCTAATCCCTTCTCTACAGGATTCTCTTCACTGCAGGAAGATCCCTTCAGAGGACACGAAGGCGAATCATGGAACCTCTGCTGGGTGTGAAACACTCAGGGGGACCAATGGGTGCCCCAGGACAGGAAACAACCAAACACCCCAAGAGTGAATGACAGAGTCAACCCTTAGTCCTTCAAAGTCCGGGACAAGGGGGTTCTCCAGCACCTCACTTCCCCATTACCTTCTCTGCCCACAGCTGGTGTGAGCTGGGCAGCCTGGCAGGATGTGGTACCTGCTCCAAAGGCACATGGGGGACAGCAATTAACGAGTGGCTTCAATGCGTGTTGGATCCAGCCCCGCCACAGCGACCCTGCTCCAGGCTGCACCCAGCCAAGTGACTTCTTCCCACACAAACACACCCTGCTAACACTCACTCCTAATCAGTTCTCATCCAGAAGTCATTCACAGAAGCACAGAATGGTTTGTGTTGGAAGGGAGCTTTAACTCATGCCACTCCATGGCCAGGAGCACCTTCCACTGGACCAGCTTGCTCGGGGCCTCAGTGTTGCTCCTCAGCTCACGAGAGTTCATCCCAGAGTAGTTCCAATCACAACATGCTACTAAAGCAGTTACAAACCTCCACCACAACCTGCCAAAACCAGTTATTTGTGCAAAAACTGGATGTCCAGGAATGCCATTATTCTTCTTATCCAATTCCAGAGTTGTGCCTCATGCTGAATTTGAAGAGCATGTCTGCTTCTGCTCATTAATCTCATTTTCCATAGATTCAGCCCCACTCCCCTGGGCACAGGACAGGGGAGGCTGGTGGGATTTACAGTCACCTTTTGTGCAGTTTCCTTTCCGTTAGAGGTCTACATCTTCCAAAAAAACTCCAACCTTCATGATTCTGTGATCTCGTAGTGCTCTTCAGAATGACTGTTTAATGCAAACCCAGGCCTTAAACACATGGTGCTGTTCCTTGTGTAACAAACCACTGAGACCTTTCATGAATGAATTTGTCAAGGCCCTCCCATCATGTGCTTTTTCCATCCCAATTCAGTATTCCCTGGACTCCCTCTGAATCTGAAATCTGCCTGCAGCTTCAAATGGAAGCCTGAATAGAATCCAGCTGAGAAATTTCTCTCCTTTCCCCAAAACATGAAATTTTCTCTCAAACTTTTGCATTCCCAAGTCCTGGAACTGAGATATTTTCAGCCCTGTCTTCTATTCCTGTAACATAGCAAGGACTGATATTTTTCCACACTGAAAAGCTATTTTAGGTCATTCTTCACAGTTACTTTTCTATTTTACATTAATTTAAATTTTTACAGTCATATTTTCCCCACAGGCATCTGCATTATATCTTGGGAGGAAAGAACTGAAAAAAATAACCTTCTTTAAAGGACTTCACATATTTTTAAAGTGTTTTTTAAGTGTTGTATGGGGTATATAAAAGATAACACAAACTGAATTATTTATTATAACTGTTTGTACATTTATGTTCACAGAATGGTTTGGGCTGGAAGGGACCTTAAAAGCTCATCTTGTTCCATGGGCAGGGACACCTTCCCCTACCCCAGGCTGCTCCAAACCCTGTCCAACCTGGCCTTGGGCACTGCAGGGATGGGGCAGCCACAGCTGCTCCGGGCAGGAGATGCTCCAGCCCCAGGTTCCCCCAGGGAGCCGGAGCCAAGAACCCCATCCCCAGTCACTCCTGCAAACAGAGAAGGAGAAAACCTTGCACAGCAGCTTATGTTTTTCTATAAGCAGCTTATGTTCCTGCATAAAACGTAGTGAATTTATCCCATCTACAGCTTTTCTTCCTGTTTTCCAAATAATTAAAAGAGCAGCTTAAAGGCGGTTTTTTTGGCATTAAAAATATTCACACTATCCCAACCAGAAAAGCAAAATATGACTTTCCCAGGGCTGTGCTGATTTAGCAAAGCTTATAAACAACCCTCGGCTTCCAGCTATTGCCACTGGAAAAAAAGAAATTAATAAAAGGAAAAGACTATGATGTTCACAAATAAACATCAGCTGTTTCTAAGCTAAATTTCTACAATAATCAGTATTATACATTAGCAATCATCTAGGACAGCGAGCCCAAATATTCTATTTACTATCAAAATATTTCTTCCTCTGTGCAGTGGAACGTTTCATGTGAAAACAGATCTTTCTTGATTGTTTTTCTCATAAGAAGGCATTAGAAATGTGAAGCCACTAGTGCACAAAAAAATCAAGTCTGTGAGATGCAGGGGAAAGGAAAGAGATGGAGCCACCCAACTGAAAATATGGCCAAAACACTGTCATTCCAGTGACACTGTTGGGAAAACCCACTCTCCAATACGCTAAATAAAACTAGAGACACTTAAAAATAGCAATGGGCCCACAAGTCCTCCAAAGATTTCTCCCTTTCTTGCTCCCATGCAACAGAAAAGGTTCTTCATACAATCATAGAATTATTAGGGTTGGAAAAGACCTCCAAGATCAATCCCAGTGTTCCACCAATATCCCACTGCCCATCCAATCCCTGTCCCCAGGTGCCACATCCACACATCTTTTGAACACTTCCAGGGATGTGACTCCACCTGCCCCGGGCAGCCTGCGCCAATGTCTGACCATGCTTTCAGTGAAGAGATTTTCCCAATATCCAATGTGAACGTCCCTTGGCACAACTTGAGGCTGTGTCCCCTTGTCCCAGCCCTCGTTTCCTGGGAGCAGAGCCCGGCTTCCCCCTGGCTGCACTCTCCTGTCAGGGACTTGTGGAGAGCCAGAAGGTCTCCCCTTCTTTTCCTACTCACGTGCAACCAAAAGTGTCCTTTTGGGCACCATTTATTTCAGGGGGCAAAAAGAAGCTGCATTTTCTCCAGCGTGTCGTTCTAAGTGCGCAGTTCCCGGCCGCCTGGGTTCTGCACCCTCGGGATCCCCTCGCGCTGCCCCAGCCGGATCCAGGCGGATACTCACAGTGCTGTACACAGCCGAGACGGTCGGAGTGAAGATCCGATCCTCCAGGGGCTGCTGCACGGGACCTCGGGGGATTCTGCAACACAGCGAGTCAAGGAAAGCAGCGTGGAGGGCAGGGCCGTGCTTGGGGACACCGCCAGGGACTCCCCACCCCGGCAGCTCCGACCCCTCGGGATCTGCCGGGCTCCAGGCACAGCTGTTCCCACACGAGGAACGAGGGAACCAGTGCAAACTCGTCGCAGAATGATCCACAAAACCTCGGGCCTCTCAAGAGCGTCCCCCACCTCTGCTTTCATTTGAAAGGGAAAAAGCCCCGAAGCCAGAAGCCCTCGGCATTCAGGGGCGAACCCGCGGATCAGCAGGCGCTGCCGGACAATGGCAGCTGCTGTTTGGCGAACCACGCAGCAATCCTGCTGCAATTGTTTCCCTGCTCGCCTCTCTTCACCCAGCGACTCCTTTACTCATCCGCCCACCGAAAGAAAGGGCTGTCAGGGGGACGGGAGGTTTTGAGGAGCTGCTGCAGGGTGACTTAAAGGCAAATTGCGAGAGTTTTCTTAATTGTAAAGGCATTGTGGAAATCTAAGGGGGGAAAAAAAAGGGAAAAAAACTATGCACTAAAAAAACCCCACAACAGAATCTGGTTTATTTGTGGAATAAAACAGGGGGATGCAGGGATCCAAAAGAATAAAAAAGCCTGACTTGGGTAACACCTTGTGGCCTCACACAGATCTAGACAATACCCAATGCCCGCTGTCACAGAAAAGGCAGTTGCTGAAATATTTTCCTAATGCCATGATCAGATTTCACCTTTTTGCTTTCTGTATTTTACACACCAAAATTTCATGGGAAATAAGAACAGCTGGATTGAGGCTCTTGTACACATGGAAGGACACAGACCTCACGTGTTAACATGGTGGGATACTTAAAAAGAAAATAGAGTCATTAAAACACTTCTTAGGTTTATTCTAACAAGAAAAAACACATTGCCAAGTTAAGTTCTGAGCCCAGATTAGTCTGAGTCAAGATTTCAAGACACTCTTTGCACCCCAAGTTTGATCCCCAGATTAATGCTGCTGCCCAAAGCTTTGCAGGGACCAACACCACGGTGACAGGACAGACCCTGCCGGCGCTGACACAACTCAACAGCCACCCCAAGCTCCACAATCCCAACTATACCCCTTAAAATGGACCAAATGTTAAGGCTGAAGTAAGGACTATTCAGATACAACCTGCTCTGCCCCTGCCCCTCACAGCATGTCCCAGCTGGATCAGCTCCTCCTCCAGCAGTGCTGAGGCAAATTTACAGCATCAGAAACACACAGAGTTAAATTTACAATCTCGCTCTGCTCTGGCTCTGACCTCATCACTAAAAAGCTCCTCCTCACCAAACAGGCTCAGAAATTATTCTAAAACATCTCCGTTTTGTTATATATTCAATGTTGGAGCACCAAACACAATAAAAAGCTGCTTGATGGGATTATGCTGGGAAGAGCCCAGCCCTGACCTTCGCAACACCTCTGCAGGGAGGTGTCACCCTGGCAGGTGACAGGGGACAGTGCAGGGCCACCTCCAGGGCAGGAGAACCAGGAACAGGATCCAGCCCTGCTGGTGCCCAGGCTGGTGCTCATTCACCCTACATCTCTTTTTGCCTTTTTTAATGACGGCAAGAATTGGTTCGCAGGGTCTAAGGCTCATCTGCCAGCTCAGACCCAAGGGGTATCTGTCATTTGACAAACAGACAGATTTTTTAACAACCAAATGGGATTTAAAACCCTGACTCAGCCAAACAACAGTAAGATTTGTCATGAACTTCAAGTCACTCCCAGTCTTTACCCCAAGGATCTTGCATTCACCCCCAAGCTTTGGAAAACAACAACAAAAAAGCCAAAATCTGGGAGAAAAGGATTAAAAACACACGGGAAGATGGAATGAAAACTCAAATTTCCTGCTGTAGCACCATTCCCTCTCCCCCAGAACATCCCTATGACAAGGATAACAGCCCGAGGCCCGGGATGGAGCTGCCCCCCTTGTGTCACAGCTGAAACTTCCCTTCTCCAGGCACTCCTGACAATTCATTGAAGCAATCACTGCTTCAAAAGGGATCATTCCTGAGTTTGGAAAAACAGTTTCATCCTTGACAAGGTTGGATTTATTTTCTTATTTTAGAACTTATATAAGTCAGGAGGAAATAATCTCCTTTGAGCAGAGCAACCGCTCTTTTTGCACCCAGGAAGAGCTCCTGGAGGAAGGAGCAGTTTAGATGGATTTGCAGAGTTTGGAGTCACTGTTTAAGATCTCTCCTAGGAAGGGATGATTCTCATCAGATCCAGAAGAAACCTTTTAAGTCGTTTTTGCAAAAGGATTTGATCTGGACACAAGACTGATAGGAACAAAATGCCTTACATTCTGGTAAGCCTTAATGAAATAATGGTTGGAGAAAGTGATTATTTCCAGCATCCAACTTGTGGCATCCACAGACTGACTCTCTGCAAGAAGTTGGGCAAGTGGAAAGGTTCCTGCTTCCCTGAGAGGAGCTGGACTAGTGGAGAGATTCCAGCTTCCCTGAGAGGAGCTGGGCAAGTGGAAAGGCTTCTGGTTCCCACCAAGCCTCTTGGAGCTTGTTCCTGCTCCCCAGTGGAAATCACCACCTTCCCTCTCCCTCCACCTGCCAAAGGAGCCTGCCCTAGGATAACAGCTGCTGTCACTGTGGGACCAGAGAGCCAGGGTGACAGCAAAGTTCATCACGACTTGTGCTGATGAGGCTCTTCTAGGAATGGGTTAAGGGACAGCATGGATACTCCACCAAGGGAGGTGAAGGGGTCAGGGCAGGCAGGTGGGCAGCAGAACCTCATCCAGCAGCATCATTCCATCCACATGCACATCCACACCCACACCACCCCCAGGGCACTCACTCATCCGCTCTCACACACAGATTTCGGTGCCACTGGGGCTGCACATCCCAAAATGCAGCACAATCCCTGGGATCGCTGCCCTCGGGCTGCCCCAGCACAGGCAGGCAAGTGCAGGAGTTAAATCCAGCCAGCCCAGCCCCGCTGCAGTGGGGATTCACCACAGCCAGGAACACCAGCACACCCTGAGTAATCCAGGCAGCTCTTCTGTGTTACTACCCTGCCATGCTGAGATCCAATTCAGGAGCATCCTGTGCCCTCCCTCTTCCTCCCCCTCCTCCTCCCCTATATCCTGCCTCCCACATCACTGATTTGTGCAACTATGCTCCAAAATCATCCAGGAGGGTGGGAAGGGGGCGGGGAAAGCAAACATAATCCAAACCTCACACAGTTTTCAGAGCTCCTTCCACAGGGAGAAAGACGAGGAGAGCAATGAAGCAGAAGAACAGGAGCAAGGAGACTGTTAAATTCAAGAAGAACCTCTTAAAGCACCATCAGTTGGTAAAGTGGAACTGCAGCCTCTGCTTTGCTCCTGTCAGGCTGAACAACTCCTTGGAGCTCTCCCTGCTCCATCAGCATCACGCCAGGATCCGGGAGAAGGACGGCAACACTGGCAGTACCAGCGCTGGATTCTCCTTGTCACTGTTCAGGGCTCATTAACTCACAAATATATATCTAAAATCTCACCTAAGTGAGATACTTCTGGCAGATTCATAAATGCAGGCACAGATGCAATGGGAGTTCCACTTAGTCCCCATCTGGCTGCAGCAGTGATTACAAGCTGGGGAATTTCAGGAACTATTATAGACCCAGTGGGAGAAGGAACGCCGGCTGGAAACCAAACAGAATTTTTCTGGAAACCAAAAATCTCCCTAAAAAGAGGAGGATCTCTGTTAATTAGACAGCCACGGCCACACTCTGAGGAGAGGGGAATATGTGACTGCTCCATAAAGCGACTAAGGAAAAAAAATCCAGCCTGGAGCTGCTGGAGTAATCAGTGACACTGCCAAATGCTGAGTGAAATGACAGTCAGCAGGAATTCCTTGCAGAAATCTCCTCCTTGTATCACATTTCTCTGCTTGTCCCAATCATACTACAGAACTGCGATTCTGCGAGATTTCCCTGTGCTGTTACAGACCTGGAAACACACACCAAAATCAGCCCTTCCAGCAGGAATTTGTTCGGGTTCCTCTGCTCCACCGAGATTGCAGGAAGACAGAAAGAACATTATTCCATTTTCTCCCCAAATGGATTCATTTTCCCTCGAATGGTGCTTTTCACCTAAGCTCATTTCAGTAACTAGCAACCATTTTACCCCAAGCACTGCTGGGCTCTCCTCCCCTTCCAGCTCACAGCTCTGAGGAAGCACCTTTTCCCAGGAATAAAAACACCCCTGGTACCCATGGGCACCTATGCAAACAGCTTACACAAAACTGTTCCAGAACTCCTGATTCTCCTCCCTGCCCAGAAATGGAACCAGCTTCCCACCGGCTTCCCCAGGGTTATATAATCCCCACACGTGGCCCCGCTTGTACCAAAACTGTGCATTAAAAATCCCAAGGAAAAACCATCAAGTGAGATTACAGAAGGGCAAGAAACCACATCAAATTTGAGCATTTCTTTCAGCTTTTTGGAGCAAGGAATCTATAAAACCCCTCCAAGCATGCAGGGATGTGATGGCAGGGAGCTTTCCAGGAGCCTGTTTCTCCTCTGCAGCCTCTTCTCTATTCACCATGCAATTAAAATGCAGGAGGTGAACATCCCAACAGCAGCAACACTTCATTGAGCCGCCTGGGAAACCACACGGCTCTGAAAAGGTTCAAAGGGAAAAGCTCTGCCAGTCACAGCAGCTGGAACTTCCCTGGCATCACCCTATCCTTCCCAGCTCCACCATCCTCCACTTGCGGGGCCAAGCCTTTTGTTCAGCACGCTCACTCCTACCTGGCAGCGCGCTCCGGCAGTGAGATCCCAGAGAGCTCTGGCAGTGGCAGTGAGATCTTGGAGAGCTCTGCCAGTGAGATCCTGGAGAGCTTTCAGTGAGAACCCAGAGAGCTCCAGCAGTGAGATCCAGGGAGCTCTGACAGTGAGNAGCAGTGAGATCCAGGGAGCTCTGACAGTGAGATCCTGGAGAGCTCTGTCAGTGAGAACCCAGAGAGCTCCAGCAGTGAGATCCAGGGAGCTCTGACAGTGAGATCCTGGAGAGCTCTGTCAGTGAGAACCCAGAGAGCTCCAGCAGTGAGATCCAGGGAGCTCTGCCAGTGAGATCCCAGAGAGCTCTGAAAGGGAGGCCCCAGAGAGCTTTGGCCCTGAGCCGGCTCAGCACCGTGTCCTCTCCCCGCATCCATCAGCGAAGCCCACGGCTACATCCCATCACAGCCACCCCATCACAACCACAACCCTTCACAGCCACACCCCTTCACAGCCACATCCCTTCACAGCCACATCCCTTCACAGCCACATCCCTTCACAGCCACATCCCTTCACAGCCACATCCCTTCACAGCCACATCCCTTCACAGCCACATCCCTTCACAGCCACATCCCTTCACAGCCACATCCCTTCACAGCCACATCCCTTCACAGCCACATCCCTTCACAGCCACATCCCTTCAGAGCCACATCCCTTCACAACCACACCCCATCACAGCCACATCCCTTCACAGCCACACCCCATCACAACCACACCCCTTCACAACCACATCCCTTCACAGCCACATCCCTTCACAGCCACATCCCATCACAGCCACATCCCTTCACAGCTACATCCCTTCACAGCCACATCCCTTCACAGCCACATCCCTTCACAGCCACACCCCTTCACAGCCACATCGCATCCGTGCCACGCCGGGCTGGCTCCGGAGCTCTTCCTGCCCACCCCCGCGCAGGCAGCGCTTGAGCTCTTAAAGAGGCAGCACAGCGGGGACCTCCGTGGGTTTTGGTACCCGAATGCCGCTGCAACCTCGCTGCCTCCCCGGTTTTCCTGCTGTGCATGCAGCAGAAAAGGGATGGGAGGCAGCATCATGCTCCTCTTAGCAAGTTGATATGGGATAATAATCAAGCCAAACTTATAAAGGAAAGGATAAGGGAAAAAGATTAACTCCCCCACAGCACAGAGTGGTTTGGAAAGCTGCATGGCAATGAATGAGGAGCTCAGAAAGCATCAGTGCTCCCTATCAGAAGAAGTAAATTGCAGCACAAACTCCTCAGCAGGAAATTTTGCAGCTTGTTTCCCCTCAGCTTTCATCTTGCTACTCCCAAATGTAGCACCACGAACCCCTTTACATAGCAACTACTTCAGCAATCAATTTTCCCTTCAAAATCAATTCCTCTTTTGACAGATCACGTTTCAGAAGCCCGAGGAAGGAATGCTGGCAAAGCAAACTACAGCCTTTAGAAGACAAAACAACAACAAAATCCCAAAGCAAACTCCACCAAGTGACACATTATCTGGGAAAAATTAAAATGTATAAGATCAAAATAGTGTCGTCATCTCTGCATGCTGAAATATGACAACCGAACTGACTTCTTCCAAGGAAAAATAAAATTCAGGTTACAAAGCAAGGAACTCCCAACTTAGGGAAAGGCAGGATTGATGTTGCCTGGGTGACCATAATTCAATCCTCCTGTGTATCTGCAGAATCCAGCCCCTAATTATAGAGGCCCACTCTGATTTCCCCCATTCCCTGTCACCTCCACGTTTTCAGCTCTTACAGGACTCGAGCACTCTGACCCTTCACAGCTGAGCTGCTCTTGTTCACAACAGATGAGAGATAATTAATATCACAAAAATCAAGACCAACATAATTCAAGGACTTTGGAAAACATTTAAAGACCCCACCTAATAAAATGCTGACCCTCTCTAACCATTCCCCTGCCTCCATCCGACGACATATCCCATCTCCCGTCCTTGCAGAGATGCGTTTAATCTTAGGGTGTGTTTGGGTGGCGTTTTTTGTCTGTTCAGGGGTTTTTTTGCCAGTGGATTCCCGACAAAGGGATCAGGCCTTTTGGCTGAGTCTTAAGGAATGAGGTGGCCTCTGTATGAAAAGAGTACTTTTATTTCCATTTTCTCAGCTGGATGCAACTGCTCTTGCACAACGTGATGGGATGTCAAAACAAAGCACAATTCTGAGCCCTGACTATACCACAGGTCAAGCTCCAATGGGGCACCGGTGTTTCAGTGCTTGGTGTTTATTGTTACTATACCAGGGAAAAACAAGTACAACTTTTTGCTGGCATGAGCACTCAGGAATATGGTCCTGGTTAAGAGCTGCAGGTGAGGAATTCCTTAAAAGCCCATGGCAGCTTTATACCAATACTTAATTCTAATCTAAGGAGTGTTTCTGGCAAGTCAAATGTTTTAAAAACAAAGGAACACAATAAAAAGTGTTTGCAAAGTGGCAAAAATGGGGTTCATGGTTTAAAAGTAGGGAGATTTTTAATAGAGCAGTACATCATCCCTGTCAAGAAATGCAAACCTTCAGGGTCTGCCACTTTCCAGAACGACTTATTCCCAGAAGGATCTGATGGCAAAAGCCATTATTAAGCTTGTTTCAACATTTTATGGCCCAGTATAAAGCTCCTTGGTGCCACATGTGTAGTCAATGTTCACAGCTCAACTGCCATTTATCAGACATATAAATTTTAAGTGGATCAATGAAGTGTTTGTACAAACAACCTCCTTAATCCTTCATGTGTTTTGTGTATTAAACTGCATCACTGAACTCTCTTTAAATTCTTGTTTATGGGCTATTTTATACTTGGAACAAAACCTTAAATAAGGTATTTATCTTCTCCTTTTGTACCAGAAATGCACCTACATAAATATTGTTGATGTTTCACCACTCCTTTATTGCCTCGTTCAAAATCCCTGACTGCAGGACTCCCTTGCTCCCCAACTGAACTCTGAGATGATAACTGGAAGTTATCATCCTGTCCATCCCTCTGCATTAAGTGCTTCTCATTAAATCATCCTCCCCAAGCTCTGTCTGGATCCAAATGTTACAGTGAGGCTTTCCCTGCTTATCCCAGCTTACGCCATGCTCTAAATGAATGCTCTCCTCATAACAAAACTTGCCTCAAAATACATCTTGAGCTTTTTACCTAATTATGTACCATTAATCTCAGCATCAGCTTCCAAATAATCCCAAACACTGCCTTTCCCTGCTGTCTGCCACACAGTGTCCCCTGAGCTGTGCTTGCACGGAGCTGAATGGGGACAGGGAGAGCTTTCCTAAGAGAAGGGGCACACAAATCCCAATGAACCTCAGTGCCTGTTGGAAAACAAGCTTTCCAGGGCCGAAAATTACAGCTTGAAAGGAAAACGTGACCTTCAAATGCTCCCTGAACAGCGTGCTGTTCCTCTCCTGCCCCCAGCATCCTGCTGCTATTCAGATCCCTGCTCCTCTCCCTTCGCGAGTCCCGACACGTTTCGGGAATCCACGGATGCGGGCGCTGGCATGTCCGACGGCGCGGCCCAAGTTCAGGGGCAGAGCCCACCTGGCACATCCCCAGCCCTGCTGTCTGAGCAGCCACTGCAGCAGCCACAGCCACAGTGCACGTCCTGTTTGTAGCCGAGCACATCTCCAAATCCTCCAGCTTCCATCCCTTTAAACGTCCATTCCACAAAATACGCCAGGATCCCAGACTGGTTTGGGTTCCGAGGGTCCTCAAAAGCAGTCCCACCCCCTGCCATGGGCAGGGGCATTTTCCACTGTCCCAGGTCGCTTCTAAGCCCCGTCCAACCTGGCCTTGGACACTTCCAGGGATGAAGCAGCCACAGCTGCTCTGGGCACCCTGTGCCAAGGCCTCTCCATCCTTACAAGGATGTTTCTGCCCAGTATCCCATCTAGTCCTGCCCTCTGGCAGTGGGAAGCCATTCCCCTTTGTCCTGTCAGTATCTGCCTGTATAAAAAGCCCCTTTCCCCTCATCCTTTCCCTTCCATCTTTGGTCCATGTGTGATAATCTCACAGTCAAGCCAAACAGGAATGCCAAAGGAAAGCTGGGGGCTAGGCAGAAGGTAACAGAAAAAAACCCCCTTTGTTGCAAATTATCTGTATTCCCAGTACCCCACTGATTCCATGACGCTTTCAAACACAAACCAGCAATATTGGGAGCACCAGCTGCAATAGTTCCACCTGCAGACAAGCACCTAATTAGCCAGAGCTCATTACTTCCAGGCTCAGTTTTGCATCTCTAAATTAACCAGCACTGAGACAGCTCACCCGCACTAGATCACCGCAGAGCTCGCCTCAACCCCGCGCGTCTCCTCCCGGCGCAGAGAGCTCCCGGGGGCTGGCAAGACCCACACCCGAGCAAACGCCACAAAACCCCAATCAATTCTTCTGCCCGATACAAATGTGTTTCTAAGGGCAACCTGATTTTGTTATTTCATCTCTGTCTCCCTCCACTGCAACCTCAGCATGGAGGCAAACTGGCTATTTGCAGCTGAGACCTGGAAAGGTGGTTTGGGGTGGAAGGAACTATGTCTAAACCCTGCTAATCCTGCTGGGATTTTCCTCGAAGGGGGGTGCTGGTGGGTGGGGGACGGGTCTGGAGGCGACGCACGGAAGATTTCTGTAACTGTGAACTTAGAGGTGCATTTTTAACGCTCCCAGAAGTGTTCACAGCACAGCCTGAGTAAGGTTAAATCCAGGTTTCAACCAAGCTGTGAAATATTAGTAATTACCAAAAAAAGCCACAGAGGCTTCCTAGGTCATGCCTGTGCCAGCTCGGGTAACAAGGTGAACGACTTTCCAGGAGAGCATCTCTTGTTCAGCTACAGACAACTTCTCACCAGCTGACTTGTCCTCTTTCATCCATAAAACACCAGACACTTCCATATTTTTTCAATTCACATTTTATTCTCAAAATATATGGACTCTTCTAAGAAATGAAAAAGTCAATACATCTCATCAGCTCCCTTCAGTTGGAAATCATGGCATTGCCAAGGAGAGCCAACAGCATCACGGGGAATGTGTCGATGTAGCCTTAAAATTCCATTAATTTTAGGAGGGTTATTTATGATTGTACTTGTCCATGTTAATTGAAACTCCCATTAGGCTGCAGGAAACAGGCAATGCTCAGAAGCCTGGAGCAGCCCTATTTGTCTTGCAACAGACCCTGCTGCTCCAACTGATTCCTCACAGACCTCTAGCCACAACCCCAGGACAGGCACCTTATAAAGAGCCCAAAATATTAAGGTGGGGGAAAAAGGCTCAACAAGGTGAGCTCTGGGGACTCCAGCTGAATTCTGGAGAATTGTCTCTAAGTTACAGAGGACTATGGGCCAACATCCCACAGAGATATTCCAGATGAGGCCTGAACTCCGAAATACACCCAATAAATTGGAAGCAGAGCTGTGTTACGCCAGCAGCACGCACACCCAGCCAGCCCAGAACAGCTTGGCCCCAAAAACAGCCTTTAAGTCCCAGGCAGGGCAATGCCAGGAAGTTGGGCTCATGCCATGTGATATAGGGCTAAATACCTCCTAAAATTCCATGCAATGACTACAGATCTCTGCTGGAGCTGTGCTGCTCTCAGCAATGATTAAGCTTTTCTTTGCTTTCTGCCCAAGGAGAGAGCCAAGGCGTGGGAATGAAGGATTTTGGTGCTGCTGCTCTTTACATCCATATATTAAAGGCAAACCTGGATTTTTGTTTGTCATCTCAAGGTCTACACCAAGACATCCTTTCCTTATTTCTTAAAACAAGCACCAAGTGATCAAAACACAGAGTCAGAGCAGTCAGAGTGTGTTTGTAAGGATTCTACAATGTGTAAATGCACATTTACAGGTGATTCACAGGCATACAAAGCAGGGAAAGAAAACCTGCATTTCCCTGTTGTTGTTTCAGAAGAGCCTGCACACTCTGGCTCTTCTGAAACAACAGGCACCAGCCATGTGTGGGAATAAATCACATCCAACATGCCCTAGGTAAGGTCTTTGTCACCCTGCTACCAGAGTTGGGGTGACATTCTTGAAGAACCCATTTCCAGCTGTCTGGGAGGTCTGTGTGTCAAGAAACCACTGAGGTTTCCAAAACAGCAGAACAATGGGAAAGGAAATAATGGAATGGGTTGGGTTGGAAGAGACCTTAAAGATCACCCAGTCTCACCCCCTGCCATGGCCAGGGACACCTTCCACTACCCCAGGTTGCTCCAAGCTCCATCCAGCCTGGACACATCCAGGGATGGGGTAGCCACAGCAACCTGTGCTGTCACATGTGCGAGGGCCATGTCACCCTCGCACAGTGGAATTTCTTCTATTTATCTAAAGTTTTCCTCTTTCAGTTTGAACCTGTAACTCCTTATCCCATCACTACAGCTCCTGATGAAATCAGCTTTTCAGCTGTTCCCTCCTTATGACACAGCAACTTCCCATTACTCAGTCCCTCCTCTCAAACCTTTCATTTTGCCTTTTAAAACTCCAAATCCAGCCCTTGCTTCCTTTCAAGGGATGTGCTGATTGGGAAAGAAAGCAACTGCAGCAGCTGGATGCTCTCAGACCTATCCCGAGGCAGCTCCTAGCAGAAACGAGGGAACAGACAAGCCTCTGCTCCCAAGGCTCCTGAGGGCAAGGGAAGGCACCCATGGCACCTCTAAGTTGTCAGGTGACATCAGAGGAAGGTGTAATCCAAAGGGCAGGATCCTGCAGGCAAGGATGGAGAGGAGATGGAGGATTAAGCTGTCACCCAGGAGAAGGCTGCCCCATAAAATGCTCCTGGTGTAGATTCCCTAAGCACATCCCTGCACTGTGGGGATGCAGCAACCCCAGAGGCAGGTGCCGAGGCAGATCTGAACACAACCTAGTGATCCTAAATGTCAGAATCATGGAATCATTAAGGTCGGAAGAGTCCCCCAAGATCACGGAGTCCGACCATTAACCTAGCACTGCCGTGTTCACCATTAACCATGTCCCCAAGTGCCACATCCACACATTTTTTGAATACTTCCAGAATTGGGGACTCCACCACTGCACTGAGCAGCCTGTGCCAGTGCCTGACCACCCTTTCAGTGAAGAGATTTTCCCAGTATCTGACCTGAACCCCTGCTTTCCTCTCATCCTGTCCCTTGTTCCCTGGGAACAGTCTGACCTTCCCTGGCTGCACCCTCCTGTCAGGAGTTCTGGAGAGCCAGAAGGTCCCCCCTGAGCCTCCTTTTCTTCAGGAAAATTAAATTGCTGAATCAGATGCTTTTCCAGCGTTTTTCTGCACTCCCAAATGAGAATGAAGCAGATTCCCCTTAAGAAATAATTTTCTTTACTGTGTCCAGTTCTAACCCCTCAGTTTGGGAAGGACGTTGAGACGCTCGAGCGCATCCAGAGGGGGCAACGAGGCTGGTGAGGGGCTGGGAGCACAAACCCTGTGAGGAACGGCTGAGGGAGCTGGGGGTGTTCAGCCTGGAGAAAAGGAGACTCAGAGGTGACCTTATCACTCTCTGCAGCTCCCTGAAAGGTGGCTGTGCTCAGGGGGGTTGGTCTCTGTCTCCAGGCAGCACTGACAGAACCAGAGGACACAGCCTTGAGCTGCACCAAGGGAAATACAGGCTGGATATATTGGGAAAAAGTTTATTACAGAAGGGTGATAAAGTACTGGAATGGTCTGCCCGGGGAGGTGGTGCAGTCACCATCCCTGGGTGTGGTTAACAAAGACTGGATGTGGCACTCGGTGCCATGGTTCGGTTGAGGTGTTAGGGCTGGGTTGGACTCAATGATCTTAAGGTCTCTTCCAGCCTGGTGATTCTGTGATTCCCATAGGAGATGGTAACAGCCTAAACCTTCAGTACCTGAATTCACAGCATGAGAACCCCCAGCTTCACAAATCTGGCAAGTCTGGGAGGGCATAATGAGAGGATGGAGGTTTGATGGGACTGGGAAAGGAGGAGCAGATACACACCCTCAGGAAAGAGCTGAAGCAGTGCTGTGCTACCCCACAACCATGTATCTACCTAAGTAATGCTCTGACTCCAGGCCACAAGGGGATTTTTGAAGATGCTGTTCCCCACACCCATGTGCATCTCTTTTAGGAGCACAACCCCCTCTGAAAGCAGCAGCTCACTCATCTGGAAGCACAAGGGATAAAAACACCTCAGTAAGATAAAGGTAATAACAAATAGCTTTTAGTTTTGCCCTTCCCAATTACAGAAAAGCCACCAAGCCATCCTTGGTGCACTGTCCCCCAGGGGCTGACCAGACTTGACCACACCAGCAATGAACAAACTGAAGGCTGCAAATACAGATACAAATGTTAAAATCATCCAAACTGAGTAAGCAATAGGCTTTCAGTTGACCACACAGTGATATTTCTTCTAAAATTATTCTCATAGTTGGCAGCAGCTGCTGAATCACTTTCTGTGCTCTGAGATGACCCAAGCATCTGCACATTCTCACAAACTCAGGAGGTCTCCTGCTGAAAATGCTGGAGGGGCAGCAGTTCCTGGGCCGCCTGCTCCAGACACAAAACAAGGCCAGGCTGGACAGGGCTTGGAGCAACCTGGGATAGTGGAAGGTGTCCCTGACTGTGGCAGGGGGTGGCACTGGATGAGATTTAAGGCCCCTCCCAGCCCAAACTATTCTGGGCTTCTATATAACCCATGAACTTGATTTAAACAGGAGAAACCTTCATGATTCCTGATGAAGAAGCTTTTCCAGATGTTCTCACATCCCAAAATAATTAGCACTTTAGTGGCAGTTCACAAGCCTAAATAGCTCAGCTGCTTCTTTTAATTAGAAGATTTTTATGCAACTATTGCACCCCTGCTATTCCCTGAAATGAGACAAAGCTCTGAAGCTCCCCTGCCACCAAAATACTTATTTTTGTGGCCCTGACAAAAAAAAAATCCCTTTCAGTGTCAGCCAGCAGACTACTACCTCACCTTGCTGCCCTTACAACACAAAAAATTTTCATCTGTCTACTCAAGTAAAATGAATGTAATAAATAATATTAATTCTAATAATGACAGCAACAATAATAATTTATTGCGCAAGTGACTGAAGTCAGTGGCTGTTACTATTTTACATGGCTCTTACATTGCACATCTCATGCTTTCAAAACACAAGGGACAATCCTGGATCAGAACCAGAAAAAGCTAGGAAAAAGCCCAAGTCCTCTGTCCTGCAATTCCTCCATCCATCCATGCCTGGGTGGCCAGGTAGGGAAAGAAACAAAGACTTCAAAGGTGCTGCAGGCTGTAGATCTAAAAGCTGATCTTCCCCTTGCACCCTCCACCTCTGTGGAGCGTTGCTTAGAAACCTTTGGAGCACTGTTAATTAGAGGGGCAAGGGGGAATAATTCCAGGTCATGGGGTAGCCTCAATGTCCCTGGGACAAGGGAAGAAAACCAAGGCATGGTTCCCTGAGGGCACAGTGCTTCCCTTGCCCCTGCCACAGGCACTGGGCTGCCACAGGTCAGCTTCCGTGGGATCCCAAACCTACCTCGCTGCCAAACATTGGCACCCACAGCTTCTGCCCCCTTCCTCAGCAAGGAATATTGTTCCCCAGAAAGGACTAAGGATCACAAGATTCCTTGGTGAACCAGCTCAGCCTGGTGATTCAAGAGAAAACTATTTTTTTCCCTTGGCTGGTGAAGTTTTCCGTGGATTCTGTGAGCTGATTTAAATCACCAAACGCTCACATGATCGTCACATCTGAGACCAGGGTGCAGACACAGCCCAGTCAGCAAAGGCAGATCTACCCTTCCCACTGCAGCTCAGAGGGACATCTCTAATCCCAGCATGAAACCACATCCATGAAAGCACACCCAGAACATCCCAAAATCCACACTGTGAACTAGAGGCTGGTGTCTTTCTCAGCTGGGCAGAGCTCCCCATCCTGCTCTGTAGCTTTGCCTCTTTTGCATTCCAATAGAGAGACTGGGTATGGCTACACGCCAGGCTCTCCCTACACGCCAGGCTCTCCCCTGCTTCCTCGTGTTTCCACACCTCCACGACAGTGGAGTCAGAGCTGGAAGAACGCCCTGAGGGGCCGAAGAAGATTCTGAAGCTATGAGAAAGGAAGTAAAGCAATGAGCATGTTCACCGCAGCTGGAGTCACACGGAGCCCTGTGATTCTCCAGGACTATTTCAGTCCTTCATGTGAGATGGCAGGGAGGTGAATCTTGGTAGGATGCCTGAGGGATGGAGTCTGTCTAGGTGAAGGGAAGTGGTGCAGAGCAAACGAGCAAGAACCAACACCGACACCACAAGGACCACTTGAGCCTCAAGGCAATTCAGGCCTCAGGACAGGACACAAAACTTGTCATGCGTTTATCAAAGGAAAAATAAGGACATACACATGGGGAAAGCAACACTTTATCTGAGAAGAGATTTCCCACTGCTTCCCTTCAACACTGAGATTTTCTCTATGCTACCACCTGATTTGAAGTCTTCTAATTCTTTAATGAGCAGTTCATTTCAGTGCCATTAGTTCATTAGCACACTGAAGCTTTCAGGAGATGTTTTACATACCACCTTGAACGTGTCTCAGCTCTTGCCTCCTCTGGAAAGACACTTTGGGAAGGGCACCCTTCCATCTGGAGCCGAGTCCAGCAGTGCACAAGCCCATCCCGTGCTATGGAACAGGTCCAAATCCCGCAGCTCCACCCCTGCAAGTGCTCCAGTATTGTTTAAAAACAACACCCAAATGCTACGGTCGCAAGCCAAGCTGTGATGGGTATTTGGGATCTGTCCCTCTGGGATCTGTCCCTCCACAGCCCCCTGACCAAACAGCACGTGCAGTATGACCCAAGTGTGCACTGTAACACGGGAGGGTGTTTGGAAGGGAGAATTCAGAGGGAAGACAAGTTTATGCAGGACTCAGGCTGCAATTCCACATCACCTGCCAGGCGAAGGGCTTTAAATTGTTCCTTTTTCTGGTTTAGGGATTAAGTGCTGTGGGGAAGGAGATCACCAGCACTGGGAACAGGGCGCGAGGAGAGATCACGGACAGGGTCCAGCCTGGAGCTCATGATTTATCCCAGCTCCTACCTCGTAGCGCACTGGTGGGAGCAGTATTTATAGGAAGTGACACCAAGTGGAGCACTGAGCACTGATCTACACCCAGAGAATCTTTTTAATGGACACGACAAGCAAAAAACAGTCCACACCGGAAAAAAGTAAAATCAAGGAATCTACCATTGAAATCTAGGCATGAAGGTCTTCCAATTCAAGATATGGGGCATTCCCAGCTGGCACAAGGAGCTACAGGGCACTTGTCTCTATGTAGGCAGCTCCCTCCAGCCATCTGAGGACTTCAAAGCAGAAGGGAGGGAGGAGATGACCGTTTGTGCTTAACTATAAAGTTCTTTTGCAAAAATTCATGAAGGTTTTAGCCTAATGGAACTCGAGACTGAAGGCTGAAGTCCTCCCCTCATCCCTGTACAAGGAAACCAGGAGACAAATGTCATTTAGCCTTCCTCCATATGAGAATTATGCCCAGAAGCTGCTGAATGTCCACAGCACCAAACCTGTGCCTGCTCCCAAGCTCGAGTCCAACATAAGCCTATATATAATCTACCTACCTATATAATAAAAGTGACCAAGGGATAAGAGTTTTTAAAATATCCCGTAATACCAGACGTGTGGCTGCTACTCAGCCAGCTTCCTCTTTCTTGTGTTAATGAAGGTCCTCAGAGGAAGCAATGTTGGTAGGGGAGGACAAACTGCTTATTAAAGAAGGAGTTTCCAGCTTGTGCTACCTCAGTGCAGGAAGTTTTCTGGCACAGCTTGAGAAAGAGCAATTTAGCAGCAGCTTTGTGCAACTGGCTGCACTCTGCTCTAAACTGAAGAAGTGATGGTGCTATCTGGGACACTGGGCCGTGCCTTCCTTAGCAGAGGGGGCTCCTCAAGGCGGGAGCCAGCTTTGAGGCCCAGGATCCCAAGGAGCAGCTCGCCAGCACCAACACACGGGGCAGCTGCCGGGAAAGCTGCCGGGACAGGGGCAGTGACAGCAGGAGCTCCCTCACAGAGCCACAGGAACAGGGACAAAGATCGCCAGGAAGCACTTTGGGGCATTCGTCCTCAGTGCAGCGAGTAACCGTAGCCATCACTAGAGGGGTCAGGCACACAGACTTACACCATCACTGGAAATCTCCATGCTGGAGGTGGAAGTTTCATGCCTGTTTTACTGGAGATATTAAAGCCTCTTAAATTCGGAACAATTAAAGAATCCCCATGCTGCACAGCAAAAAATACAGAGTGATGTAGATTTTTAAGCAGACTTAACTGAAAACAATTTTCCCGGATGCCCAAAGCACCACATGTGGCTTTTCCAACAGTTATCACATCCCTATCAGCATAAAGAGCTCTCATTCTATAATCTTCCATAATGCTTCAAGATGAAAAGTATCCCACCCTTCCTGTTTCTCCTGAGTCATCTCACCCTTCATGCTCTTCTCTTTTCCCAGCAAATGCCAAGGTCACTAAGATTTTCCTGGGCAAATGGTGTCCTTTGATGGTACAAGAACTGAGGTGTAAGAAGCACTTACGCAAGCGAGTGGCTTTAACATAAGCCAGGAGTATCCGAGGTCAGCGCTCACCTGGGCAGCACAAACACAGCCCTGATTTTCCACGGGAGGAAAAGCTGCTCTGGATCAGACAGCAGCACAATACCCCACCACTTCCAGTGCAGTTATGCTGCTGCTACCAATAAAGCAACTTTTCATTTCCCTAGACATTGCTGAAATACATTCCTTAAATATTGTACAGGAACAGCAATTCAGGAGCATTTATAAGGTTTGCATCCAAGTTTGGACAAAGTCCTACCTGTATATTCGCATTATATCCAATAAAAGGGATGGATTTACGACTTTTCTGCCTGTGATTAAAACCCAATATTCCTTTAAAAAAATAAAATAGGGGCTAATCACTAATACCTGCAGCATTTTTGCCCCAATTCTACCAGCAGAAGTTTCACAAACCATATCCTTGGATTGATGTGCAATTCTGTACCTGGTATGTAACATCAGCTGATGTTTCCTGCAACTGGTGCTGAGTATGGGCACAGTCAGACCTGCGCCCCTGAATACTCCAATCCCCCAAGATCATCACATTTTTAGCAACAAATTATCAGAATACAAAAAATCCTCCAAAACCTAGCTCCCTCAAAGCCAGGCAAAATCACATTTAATCTAAAGCACTTTGCTGTCTCTTTGGCTGGGTTTGTTTACTTAAAAAAGGAATTTTCAAGGACCCGTAGACAAGGAGTTTGCAAAACTGCACAGATAACTGAGTTTTCCTTTAAGGAAAAAGAGAAAACAGATGCTGTAAAATTCCAAAGCATCCAAGCCCAGCTAACCCACAGAGCTCTTCAGAGACCATCCCCATTAATTAAAGTGTGCTGAGCTGAGCTGTTCACAACTTTTCACACACGTTCACTAAATAGATTAATTGACAATACAGACAATGATAGAATCATTTACAGTAAATACACATGTGATTTCAAGATTTACATAAGTAAATGTCCAAATTTTTATAAACCACACACACTACTTGTGGATTTATGTGAGGTTTCTTAGGGTCATGGATCAGAGTTCGCTTGAGAAGTTGCTTCTCCAGTTCAGTGGAATATTAAGCAAGCTGCCTTTCCATATTTTAAATATAACCAAGTGATTGTATCCACGTCCTGTGATGTGCTCCTCCATATCTAAGAGCACATAGCCAAAAGAAAGCGTTTTGCAAGGTCAGCTATTTCATCAGCCATCCTCTCTTTTATGTAACACACTTTTTTCCCTTTCATCCCATGGGTTATTAATCCTTTCCCTATTCCAGTATAACCAACAGCACTCTTGAAGGGGAAACCCAACTGGAAATCCCCAGCAGGAGCTCCATACCTTGAATTCCGATTCTTTGAATCACACTTGCTATAGCCTGAAGTACCTGGTCTTGGCTACATAAAAAGGCTTTTTCCTCTTGCTGTTTAAGTGGACACTTCCATTTGGGTTGACTCACACCCAGCGTGCCCAGAGACACTCCTGAACCACCACGGTGACCCAACACAAGGCCTTTTGCAAAAACAAGAAATCAAAAAGCTTTAGGGAGGGCAAGTGAGGACCTGTGCACAGATAAAGGACAGAGAAGGCTGCTTTCCAAGCAGAAGCAGTTGCTCAGCCAGGTGGGTGAACGTAATCCTAATCTGTACCTTGCAGTGACAGAGCCCTGCAGCAGCAGGAAGCACACCACGGCATGGAGGGCAGAGGGGAAAAGCCCACATGGCACTGCTTGAAAGACCATCTCTGCCACAGGTGAGGTGAGGTGCTGCCATGGAACCCAAGGAAAAGCCAACATGTATAAACACTGGCTGGTATGTACCATGGCAGATCCCAAAGCAATCCATGCATGATCCCACAGACAGCAGGGAGTTACTTTCTGCTATTTACTAGAAAAGAAATTCCCTGTTATGACAGAGAAAAGAGTCCTGAAAAAGAAAAATCCTTTAGGAATCTCCTCCTAACTGAAGGGATTGGGGTAGTGAAGCTTTGACTGTTATTGTTGCTTCCAGGGTTAAAAAACCTTCCACCTGAGGAAAGCCTCATCCCACTCAAACACACCCCACAGGCTTCATCCTCTCCCGTTTCCTTAACAGAAGAACTGGTACACATTCAGGAAGGCAGGGCTCTTGAATGGAAAAATCTGAGAACCTTTCAGGACCCTCTGAGTGGTGCTGGGAACCTGAGATGAGCTGAGCTATGGAAACACCCACACGAGGCTGTTTACTGCACGGCAAGGGGAGAAGGAAACATTAAGGCACAGAACACTGCTCGAGCAAAAAAAGTTACAATTTCACCATGCAGCTCCTATGAAATAGTGAAGAATTAATTTTATTATGGATAAAGCAATTGCCACTTGGATTATTTTCATTTTATGTTACTTGGCCTGATCTGCTCCTTTGTAAGGAGTTGCTGAAATCAACACTGAACAATCAGCTTTCGCATGTTTTCCCAGCTCCTGGGTCTCTCACACTCTTGCTGCAGGACAGGGGCTCCCATATGAGCAAAAGTTAATAATCATCATGACATTTTTTCCTTCAGTGGCATTAATGCCCTTGGCTCTGGCCGTCAGAGGAAGAGCACCTGACTCCAGAACAGAGTTTCTGTTTTGTGACGTCTGCAGGAGCGTCAGAACCGGTCCATCAGTAGCGGCTGTGATGAGTCTGCCTCTGAGCCCAGCTGATCCACATGGGAGCCAAGGTCCCACCTGGAGCTTCCATGGAGCCCAGGAGCACCTCTCTCTCCTGTTCCCAGCTGACCCCTCAAGCACAGTGACCAACAGGATCCCCCAGGCACTATTTCAGAATTTTTGCAAGTGCAGGGACATCTCCTCTTCCTGGAGGTGAAGCAGGAGGAACAAGGCATTTTGGAACTTCCCAAAACTGCCACAGCAAGAACAGTGACAAAGAAGGTTTGAAAGCCAAGCTGAGTGAGCATTTGGTCTGTTCCCCTTACATTGCAGTTCCTGCCCTTTCTCCTCCTCCATCATGAACCAAACAACAACCAAGGCTGGGCTGAACACCACCACTGCTCCATCCAGCTCACTCCAGCCTCCACACTGGAGTAGAGAATCCCCAAGACAGCCTTCGCATCCTGCCCTAAGGAAGTTTGGTGAAGGGCCTGGAGTGCCAGGACAAGGGGAAATGGCTTCACACCACCAGAGGACAGGGTTAGATGGGATATTGGGAAGGAATCCTTCCCTGTGAGGGTGCTGAGGCCCTGGATCAGGCTGCCCAGAGAAGCTGTGGCTGCCCCATCCCTGAAGTGTCCAAGGCCAGGTTGGACAGGGCTTGGAGAGACCTGGGATAGTGGAAGGTGTCCCTGCCCACAGGATGAGCTTTAAGGGCCCTTCCAACCCAAACCAGAAGCTGCTGCATTCCGCCCACTCCTGAAGCCTAATGATTTTTAACACTGCTCAGCCTCCAAGGATGAGGCGTGTGCATGGACTTGGGAGCCATCCCATGGAACGTGGCAATGCTTTGTTGCCTGAATGAAAAGCCTCAGCTCTGAGCCTGGCACTTACACACTTTGCGGGGTGAATAAGGAGCGGCACTAATGACTCTTTGCTCATCCCCAGGGGCAGGAGGGTCCAGTGGGCTCCTGCCTTCCCCTCATGGCCTGGGGCCTCGCAGTTGCTGAATGAAGTGTGCCAGCTTCCAGGACGCAGGCTCTTCAATACCGCCATTGAGCAAGGACAGCTGACTCGCTCTTTCTTTGGAGAGAGGTGGGTGATGGCAGAGCATAAGAAATGGATATTTATGGCATTTGGGGAAAAAAAAAAGGAATTTGGGGTTCTCATCCCCCCAAAAGCTTTTGAAATCCAGTAACTACTTAGTAAAAGGAGTAAACAGCACTGCCAGATATTCTTTAAGCACCTGGATTGTGGTTCCCCACTCCCTGCACTGATTTTGGTACAAGGTCATGACAAATCATCTGTATCCCCATAGAATAAATCTGCATGTACCTATTTCCAAGGAGGTTCAGACTTCCAAAGGAAAAAAAACAACAATGTAAAGAGACCTCAAGAGGACAAATACCTGAAACAGAACCATGTGTATGAAAAGTACTGTGACAATTAGTAAAAGGGTGTGAAAAAGCAACTTCCTCCTTATTTCCTAGTAGAAGAGCTGGGGCTGAAAACCCACTGATGGGAGGGGAAGTTAAGGAAGAGAATGGAAGGACCCAAACAAAAAGGACAGTTGATCCAATTCCTTCAAAGCCCAGCAGTTGGGTGCGAATGCGGCCGCTCTCAGTACAAGCCCCACGGTAAAACAAAGGAGCAGCTCCTCTTGTCCCTCTCTAACTCATCTCCTGAATTCCTTGTCAGGGAAACAGAAGAGCTTTCTCCAAGATCAGCCCAAATAGGAAAGACACCATTGCCCCAGCTCCCGCGGCGTTTGAATCACCACCCAAGTCAAACAGACACATTTAATACGCCGGGCTCTTCCGCTCCCGCTCCCGAGGCCTCCGCGGGTGCGTGTGCCAGGTCAGCTGAGTCAGTGTAACAGGCACGCAACTGGATTCTGTGTTTCTGGACAGCAAAGGCTTTAGGGACCAAAACAGGAATTGTGCCTTCCCATGGCTAACGGAGGGACAAACTCATATAGTTTAGAGGATCAAGCATCACACAAGTCAAGACCCCTCCTAACTGAGCTGCATCGATCCCCTCCCAACCATCCCAGAGCTGCTTCCTACCTTCGCACTCTGACAACACTCCCACTATATTTAATTAATTGATTTAAGAGCTCCAGGCTGATGGTTCTGCATTACAAGAATCTCTCTTTACTCAAACCTAATCAAACTGAGGCTGAGCACTGGTGTTTTAAGTCCAGAAGCGCAGCCATGACTGTCTGAGCACAGCACATGCCTGTGGAAATCACCACAAATATGCAGCACTCCAACATCAAAGACAGGAAAAGATGAGCAGTAAAAAGGCCACCCAAGGTCAAAGCCAACACCAGGGCTGCTAAACCCAAGGTTTTTATTAGAAGAAACCTTCCTGAAAGACTTGCAGAGGAAGGTGGCAGATTTCCTCTCAACAGAGAGAAAACCAAGATCTGAAAACCTGCGTTTCAGCAGCCAGAACAAAGCCATTGGGTGGATTTCAGCCACAGGTTGAAACACGCTGTGGTTTGGGTGGCTTTGGGGGTAGGGGGGATTAGAGGAGCATTCCTTGCTTCACTGAGGGCTATGTGTGCCAAAATCCAGCTCATTTGGTCCAGTCCTGAGGTCTAAACCCTCCACCACTGAACCAAGAAGTATTTTACTCACTGAAGATGCCAAGGGCGCAACTTATTTTTACTTTGTTGGGTAAGTTTGGGCATAAATTTTGAAGAAACTAGTAAGAAAGGACAATTTGAGTGTTGTCTCATGAACACATCTCACACTTTTTAAGCAAAGCAAAGGCCCCAAGGGCTTCAGATTCATTTCCTTTTTGATTTACAAGCCCCTACATTTATTAGCCTTCTGGACATGTGGTGAGGCCCATCCTTTGTACAGGAAACTGGAAGAAATTCAGACAAGGCTTTAGTTAAAGTTCACACTCCACCTATTGGGCTCCACTGCCACACAGGGATTTTACCCCAGGCACTGACTTCCAAAGCTAAAAAACCCCCAAAAACTAGAACCAGACCCTCTGACAAGAATAACAGAATTAAGACAACACTTACCAAGGCATGAGGAGTGTTTGCATTGTGTGGTCAACCAGTTGTGAAGTTGTTTCTGGATAAAGTAATACCTTCTGAGTAATTAATGAAATATTAGTGCCTTTTTTGGTCACAGAATCCCAGAATGGTGTGGGTTGGAAGGGCTCTTCAAGCTTTTCCTGTTCCACCCCCTGCCATGGCCAGGGACACCTTCCACTATCCCAGGTTGCTCCAAGCCCTGTCCCACCTGGCCTTGGACACTTCCAGGGAGGGGGAGTTCATTCCAGGATGGAGTACACTGCAATCAGACAGATCCACATCCCTCCAGACAGGTGGCAAAGAAACACCAACCTTGGAGGTTCTCCCACCTTCCATCCCCATGTTGCCGTATCTATCTGAAGTTGGTTTAATTTATTTAAGACTACGGATCTTCAAGTCCTTAAAAATAAGCGCATGCAAGGACGGGTACTTTCTATCGGTGAAGCACGAGCTGGCTGAGGGGGAGTGATGAGCAGTGTCTGGGGTTGCTTTTTCCAGCTTGAAAGTGTATGCTCAGCAGCCATTAAGACATTCTCCATTTGGTGAAGAAAAGAAATCAGCCATGCTCTCTTGACAAGGATTTCTTCCATGACTCGCTCAGGCCCCTCCATGTGTCTGAACGTTGGTTTTCTCCCCGTGTGTCACATACTCGCTACAGAGGGTTCTGCTATCCTTTAAAAGGTGCAGAGATACAGCCTCGCTTCTCCCAGCTCCACAGTTCGTGTTCTAGTCAGGGTAATGGTAACCAAAGACAACACAGCTTTACATGCTATTAAAAATTGGTTCAGAATACCAAAAACCCAACTATTTCTAGAAAAAACAGCTGCACTGAGGTGCTTTGAATCCTGCAACAGCCTCTGTGGTCATCTCTCAACTGCTGACACTCCCTCATTTGCAAAATCAAACTCATCCCCGTCCTGTTCTCCCAGTTTGTTTCACCCAACAGTGCATTTGATTTTGGGGCACAACCCCTCCAAAACCTGCCTGCTTTCAGGATAAGAAACAACCATTCCCCCTCCATCCTCACCCCCAGCAGCATTTAGATTTATTTTTGCATGCCTGCTACGCACCAGTGCTCTCCATCAGCTGCTTCCTAACAGTTTATTTCCAGGAATTAATTCCATAGTGATGTCTCATAACTATTAGAGAGCACCTACCAGCACCTTTGAGATTTATTAACAGGGAATTGGAAAAGTAGCTTTGCTTTTGGTCATCTCTATGCACTGGTAGGAAATGCTGACCTAGGAGATTCTCCCACCTTCCATCCCCATGTTGCCGTATCTATCTGAAGTTGGTTTAATTTATTTAAGACTATGGATCTTCAAGCCTTAAAGCCACTAAAATCACAACCCCCTCCCACAAGAGAGTCAGTCTGGGTAATGCCGAGCGAGTTCCCAACTGTTGCACAGCACCCCCCGACTCGGCTCTGCCACTCAGCAGAGCAGCTGTTTTGGTAAGCGCTTATGTCTTCAGCTGCCTAATGCAATAACAAAGTTAAACAGGACAACGTGGAGCCTAATCCAGCAGGGTGGGGGAAAGCCAGTTAATGTTCCCAGGCACCGGAACAAGGCGCCGGGCTCCACGCGCGCCGGTGCTGCCGCTGCCCCGCCACGCTCCGCTCGGGCACGGATTTGCCAGATCTGTTTACACAATCCACTTTTCCCTGCGAAAGGCATGAAAGAAAATACTCTGCGGAGAATCTAAGAGGCAACATGTTCTCTCCGCAGCTTTTTGCAACTTTTCCTGCAAACTGAGCAAACAAAATGAATTCAGAACTATCAGTGCTGCTCCGGAGCTGCATTAACAATGAGCGTGAGGCTGCCCAGAGAGAAAGGGGGGACTGAGCGCATTAACAAAAGCCCAGAGCGCGCTGGCTGCGGCCAAAGCCGGAGCCTGAAAGGCTCCTTTGTCTCTCTGGTCAATGCAAACCCATTCAGCGGCCCATAGACAGCAGCAAGAAAGTGAGGGTGGGAGGAAGAAGAGTCCTGTCTCTTTAGGGGATGTCTCCTCAGCTGCCAGGCTGCGAGGCAGAGCAGGACTCGCATGGACACAGAGCAGCGTTCCGAGCGCCCGCAACCCCGGCACTGTGCACAACAAATGCCCACTGAGGACACGCTCTGCTCGCACCCAGCCTTCCTCGACCAAGGGACACACATTCCAGGAACTGGACATCTAGTCCCCAAAAAGCCTCCAAGTGCAATATAAATAGTAAGCTACAGAAAATAACCCCCTATTTCTGAGTCTGCTGGCTTTTCTGCAATCCCTTCCTCCCAACAATGAGCTATTGTTCCACTCCTGGGACTGAGGAAATGTTTGTGTTCGTTCTCCGAGTCCTTCACATTTAGAGACCTGCTCCTCATTTCATCATCATTCCCCACCTTGCTAAAAGCACCCAGCCTTTCATAGTTCAAGAGAAAACACATTCAGTATTGACTCCACCAAACAAAACCAAAACCCCCTTCCTCGTTTTCTTAGCGCTACCATAAAACACAGCAGAGCTCAACAGCAAACCAAAATATCTAGAAATGATCAAAGGAGGGGGTTCTCAGTTGGTACTGGTGTCCCATTTAAACATGGACACATGCGACCACCAGTCTGAAATGCAGAGTGATAAGGGTGAGCACCACCTCGAAGGGTCTGATGCTTGCCAGGCATGTTTCTCCTCCCAGATGCTGAAAGAAGGGTACGCACACTCCTCGCCTCGGCCACACAGCCACCAGCACCAGGAAGGTCCATGAGGCAAGATCCTCCATGTGGCTGTCATGGACCTTTTTGTGGCCTGCATGTCCCAAGGAACACAAATACTCTACTGTAAAAACCCAAAGCCATGAATTCATGCTGGGCTGCTCCTCTTCTCTCCCAAAACTGGGCTCTTGTTGCACACAGGAGCCTCTGGGCAAAAAGCAAAGTTTGAACCCTCTGTGCTTTAGCAGAGCCAAGGTTCTGATGCAAAGGCAGACTCTAGGAAGAGATTTCTGCAGGGAGTCTCAGCCACATACAAAAGTAACATTTAAGAGAGCATAACCAACAAGGTGTCTATTTCCACTGCTTTAATATTTATCCATCTCTCTGCACCATGCTCACCCAATTATCCTGCCCTAACCAGGGAGCTCCTGCTTGCTCCACACACAGGACACACAAACTGGAGCAAAGGAAACTGGTTCCATTTTCCTTCAGCAGCCTGTCTTGGGATAACCACAAAAAAGGCAAAGCTGGCTAAATCCTGTCCTTTTGCACCACCCCATGAACTAATCCATATGCTGCGTTTAAACACTTCACTTTCAGGGACTCCATATCTATTTTTGGAGATGGCCAAGGGGCAAGATATTTCTTTATACAAAGAAGCAAGCTAATTTATTTTTGCCTAAAACACAAGGGTTTCTTAATTGCAATCACAGCAACAACTTCTGCAAGAATAGCTTGTAAAGATAAAAACTTTCTTCTCCCTATGTTGTAGCTGAACTAAAAAAGAGGAAAACCCCACCATAATCAGAGTTTTAATTAAACTGATTGACATCTCATTCACATGGGCCACAGCTCACACAGGATGCCGTCTCCTTTCGGGATTTTTCAGTAGAGAAAGACTCCTGCTCTCCACCATTGAGATAAAGATCTTTTTAGCGGTGCTGATCTGTTGCTTCGTTGGAAAATGAAGGAAGGTCTCATTAAAAACAGCCAGCTGTGCAAAAAAAGTTACTGTTCTTCAGGCATCCAGAGGGGAAATCCACTCGGAGGGACCAGGCCTGGAGACGTCTCGGAACACACCCCTGGCAGCACCAAGAGGCATTTCAGAGACACACACACGCTCACACTCACACACACACTCCTGCCACTCTGCTCCTCCACTGCAGGAATATTTTTTGCCTCCTTTGTTTCCTCACAGGTGGGGAATGGCAATATAGAGTAGGCAGCTTGTAAAGAGGGGAAGAGGAACTTACAAACCAAGTCCCTTGCACAGCGAACAGCCATGGAGCCCTGGCTGCTGCAGAAGTGGGAATTTACAGCTGCTCTTGCAGCACATCTTTCATTTTCCCCTTTTTTTTTTTTTTTGGTCAGCTCCAATACTCTCAAGTCCAATTATCAGAACACCCTCAAAGGTGAGAAAGAATAAAGAAGCAGAGAAAAAAAAGAAAGTTATCCTTGGGGCATAAAAGAAAGTGATTCCTGTGGTTGTCCTGTACAGGGCCAGGAGTTAGACTTGATGATCCTTGTGAGTCCCTTCAAACTCAAGATATTCCATGATCATCTGGCATGAAATCAGGTAATTCTTTGTGCACTCAAAACTCCCATGAAGGCAGCAGCTGCTACAATACACAAGCTTGAAAGCAAAGTCTAAAGCAATGTGGAAACAGAGAACAAACAAAGAAAAGGTCCCTCAAACACTTATTGCTGATTGGCAATGTCTTGGGCTTCCACTGGCAACTCTGGCATGATGAACGGCGATGGGATATAAATAGGAAATTCCTTTTCACCTTCCTAAGGTAGAGCTGCTGTGCTGGTCATTGAGAACAAACCCAGAGAGGCAGTTGTATTTAATTATATTTCAAATCACAACATGCACCACACAGCATTAAATAACAACTCCTTACTCCAAAGCTTTAGTGTTTGCACCATAGATAAGAGAACATCAATAATCTGCAGCGAAGTACACCCTGTTTCCAGATAAAGCCAGATGTATTTGTTCTACTTAATTCTGCTTTGTACAGTCCAGATAACACAAGTTTTGAGATGCAATTATGAAATGCCAGCATTTAAAATCAATCTATGATAAAAGTTAATATAATAACCAAGGGGAAAAAAGCAGTTCTCAAATATGCTAATACATGGTACAGGAGAGCTCCAAGATGCTGCTTATACCTGAAAATTCATCTGGAACAAAATGAAGACCTAAGAAAAGCCACACAAAAACCTCATTAAGGTTATTAGGGCCACTAGAAGAGCTCCAAGTGTAGATGCTACTGAGCAGGTGGATTTAAGTCCCAACTGCTGGGCTCTTTGCTGCTTTCAGTACAAACATTGCAGCCAACACACCAGGCATAAACAGGCTTAAAGGGACAAGCAACACAAGCAAAACGTGTCAACCAAATGAGCTTCTTCAAAGCATCATCTGTAGAGGTTTCCTGGTTTTATGTTCTTTGCTTCTACCAAGGGGTAAACTGCGAAGAGGGTGATGCATGTTTTGGGTATAGAGATACTACAATCTCTGTTCACTGATCTCACCCATTTCGCAGCTGCCCAAGTCAACTCTGAGATTGGGATGGTGTTAAAATATTGTCCTGTCCCCTGGCACCCTGCAAAGTGACTTTCCCCATGGAAATGAAAGCCTGCCCTCTGATCCTACCTGCTCCTAATGCTTACAATAGGCAGCATACCTGAGGCCTCTCAAGAGGACTTTCTCTCATGGGTAACTTCACATCCTGACCGCTCCCACCCTGTGATTACACTGACCCAGAAACCCAAACCTACAAATGGACATCCTGGGCATAGCAAAGGCAAGCCCAGCCTGGGAATAATGCAGAAAAAAAGTCACAATTCCAGCTGACAGATGAACAGCTCCTTGCTTGAGGGCACCACGTGATGAACCATGCGAGCTTTGGCCTTTTCTGCCCACTAACACTGAAGGTTGCAAAGGGAAATCGGTATTATTACTAGACACAACCAAAATGACAATATCATGCAACACCTGCAGCTGACCTTTACTTTTCGGTCCCTGGAAAGACTATTTTGTCACAATTCCCTTGTATCTAAGACAAATTTAGCAAGACAGCTGCTCTGATTCTCTCTGCAGTCAGGACGTGTCAAGAAAGTGAGGAAGCTCCTTTAAAATAATCCTGATTCATTCACCTCCCATGCAAGTGACCCCACTTTCTTCCACTCAATCCTTCTGCAACCTGGCTTCTCTGGAACAGCAATGAACAGCAAATAGCCTCAGCTGTTTCACAGAACCACAGACTGGTTTGGGTTGGGAGGGACCTAAAAGACCATCCAGTCCCAACCCCCTGCCGGGGGCAGGGATGTTAACTCCCCAGGGCTGTTTCCACCCCTCCCAGCCTATCACTGTCTCTTAGGCTTTAATCCAGATAAACTTCCTGATTTCCTGAGCTGAAGATAGAAAGTCACAGCGAAGAAACAACTTGGTTCTCACCTTTAAGCAAGAGAAAATCAAATACCCAGTCGAACCTCAGTTACACCACCCTGCAAGATGACAAAGGACAGCTCTACAGTGCACCACAGAGGGCCAAGGCCTCCAGCTCAACAAGACCCACTTCCCTTGAGGCACCCACTGAAAAAACCAACACAGGCAAAAGGTTCAGGACCTCACACTATGACACCAGTGGCAATGAGGGCAGAGCCTAAACTAAGTGATCAAAAGGTGAGGTTTAGTGCCTCACCAAATGTTTCTGAGAATCATGGAACATCCTGAGCTGGAAGGGACCCACAAGGGTCATCCAGTCCAAGCCCTGGCCCTGCACAGACACCCCAACAATCCCACCCTGTCCAGACCCTCCTGGAGCTCTGGCAGCCTCGGGGCCAGGACCATTCCCTGGGGAGCCTGGGCAGTGCCAGCACCCTCTGGGGAAGAACTTTCCCTGATCTCCAGCCTGAGCCTGCCCCAGCCGAGCTCCAGCCATTCCCTGGATCCTGTCCCTGCTCACAGAGCAGAGACTGGAGCTGTGCCTCCACTGCCCCTTGGGAGGAAGCCGAATACCAACGGAGGTGAAGTCCCTCCATGAACACCAGCTCAATGTTTTTACTGATTTATGTGAGCTGTATTTTGGGTGACGACCCTCAGTGCTGCGGTGGAATCCCCTTGCTCTGATTTGCCAAGCTTTGTCACAACATGTTTACTATGGGATGTGTTAACGGGATGAAGCTGCCAGTACCAAACTGGAACAGATCCACTCTGTCCAACGGCATTTGGATCAGTCTGCCTTCAGAGCATGGTATGGACAACCTGGGGAGCAGCACATCCCAATCCTCATCTAAAAATAACTGCATTCCAGGAGCGACAGTCAATTCTAACTCCATTACTCAATCTTGATTAAATCTAACGTTCAGTATATTTCTTAATCAACTTGCCTCAAGTGACTACCTTAACGTTAATCTCTCAAAGCCTTTTTCAGGGGAGAGAAGATTCTTCCACCATCTGAACACACCAAGGAGCAGGTAGAACATGAAAATTATAATCCACAAAGCTTGTTCTTTCCAAAAATATTTGGCAAAGCACTGGGTTGTTTTTTTTTTTTTGTCTGTTTCATATAAACACGATGTAAAACAAAGTTAAAACAAAGTCTCAAAAATGTCCTTCAGCATTTAAAAAGGATCCAAACTCAGAGGAAAGAAAGCATTCTGAACAAGGCATTTCGCAGCATGGTGCAGCAAAGAAAAATGTCCTTTGGACACTTTTAACTGCATTTATTTTTGTGATTAACTACAACAGAAAGGAAAATAAATCCAGTACCTAACAGAGATATCTTTACACTGCTTTCCTTGATGAAGTTCTCCTAGAGCAGCCTTTGGCTTCCAAGCATTTGGTAAGTGTTAAAAACCATATTTATGTACAGAACAGTTCAGCAGGGAAATGGCATGCCAGCTCCCAGACCCCTAAGCACGCATGGAGGCACCTCTGCAAACCTCCCTCTGGAGACCATGGAATGCAAAGGGGCTGCCAAAAACCCTCCAGCTGCTCAGAAGGCATTTCTGCCCCAGCTGATAACACCCCCAACAAAGCCAACCACACCCATCCCTGGCCTGGCAGCTCAAAAGTCCTCCCTGACCTCTGACAGTAAAATGATCCTTGCTTGCAACAGTTAAACATGGAAGCGAAGGGAATCATGGAATCCCAGAATGGTTTGGGTGGGAAGTGACCCTGAGCTCATTCCAACCCCTGCCATGGGCAGGGACACCTTCCATTATCCCAGCGTGCTCCAAGCCCCATGCAGCTGGCCTTGGACACTTCCAGGGACCAGGGGCAGCCACAGCTGCTCTGGACATTGCAGAAGGGTTGGGAGAAAAAGAGATGTACTAGGAAAAATTCCAGTGTCACTTTTTCAAGCAAAGCTACCAACCAAACTAATTTCAACCATCCCTGGGGAAAACGGAAGATGCTCATCCCAGATGGTGGTCAGAACCATCGCTCCCAGAGAATGAGGAGTCTTCAGAGTGAAGAAACTACATTGTTCAAGAAATGAGGGAAAAGCAGGAATCTCTAATAGGAGACATGCATTCAAAGAAAAACATCACACACACAAAACTCCCAGGCAGTGGCCAAGGAAGAGCCAGGGGGGACAGAGGCAAATCTGACATGAGGCAATGTCAGAGCCAGAACTTGGGATGATCATTTCGTTTATTGAATTTTCAAGCAGAAAAAAAAGTAACAGTAGTAGTCTCACACTGAACAGTAGCTAAACAAGGCTAAGACTGAGCAAACCTCCTGGTAAATGCTGTAAAAATATCCAAAGCAAGGCTGTGAGCAAGCTGGGAGACGACAAGGAGTGACTGGGAGGAGACAGCCAGGGAGAGCAAGGCTTTGATCTCCTGTCTGGCCAGACTCACACACCAGCCTACTCCTCTCTGGAGTAACTTTGGCTTTTGGTCTATTCCAAAAGGAACAGGAACGGTTCTTCAGCTGTTTTCTGCAGTTTTGGCTGCATCAGATGCTTGTGCACATCTAATTTGGCAGCAAAAAAGAGGTTTTTTAATAAAATGCCACAGAGCAGACAACACAGCTGAAGCCACACCAATCTTCCACCTTTCCCATTCTGAAATGCACCTGCAGATACAACAGTTATTTTCAAATACTCCTGAATTTCAATCATTAAGCTTAAAACAATTTACATCAAACAGCCAAACCAGGCACTATTTCTCACAAACTGAATCACAATCCAACGAAAACAAAGGTCCCCAAACTCAGTGTAGCTGTCCCCTGACTAGCAGTTGAAACAGCAGTTTCTGGCCTGATCCCAGCTCAGGGAGAGGCTCGGACCTGCTCAGGCCCCGTCTGTGAGGCAACCCGATAAACACACTCTGGGCCTGGGCTGGGAAGCGCAGAGCCACTGCGGCAGAGGACACTAACTGGGAAATGCACTCCAGTCCCAACTGCCCCACCAGGAAAAGAAAACTGGGATTGTTTGGGACTTGCTTCCTTCAGAGCAGCTACTTAACACACACACGGAGTTATTTCTATACCAAGTCTGCCCTGCCCACATAACCAGGTAAGAGCATTAAAACGGCAAGAGCCAAAGCAGACGGGGCCAGGTGACATAACTAAAAAGGCACAAACAGAGGAAGGCAGAGCAGGAAGAAAAGGATCTCATCGCAGAGGAAGATCCCCAAGCTTCTATCCAGCCCTTATTCAGCTTACAGCCTGGAATAAACTTCTGTGTGGGTATGAGAGCCTACCTTCCTTCATGCCGAATTCACAAAGTCAAACCTCCCATCTCTGGCTTCCCTTTGGCCCAGCAGTTTCTGCAGCTGAGGCACGTTGTTACGCTACCAGAGAAGAAAGTTCCCATCCAGACATGAGCACCGCAGCGCTCGTTCATGGCAATTTTCACCCAGGAGTCTGAATTTCTGTAAAGTACTAAAAACCAGCCGACTTCTCCCTTCTTGTGCATGCCATTAACACAGAACTGCCCCTGCCCACGCACCTCAAACTCTGTGCCCTAAAATCACAAATAAACCACTCCAGCTTGCCAGGCTTTACCCCCCACATGTCTCTGCTCCACAGGGACAGCCCCTGCTTGTGTCCTGGGGGCTGGGGACCCTGCAGCAGCACCCATCTATTGCTGAGCCAGGCTCCATCCGTTTGATAAGCAGGAATATCAAACAGCCTGGTATTTTACCGTCTCATTCACTCGGCTGCGTTTCCTGCAGCGTCTCCAATACTTCACGCTGTGACCTCATGGGGAAATGCAATGCTCTGCTGGTCACTCTGTTGTGGTGACAGCAGTGTTGTCACCCAGAGTGATGGTCCTCCTGTCAGCTGAGCAAGGAATTCTCAAAGGATGATTCTCCGGAGTGTTGATGCTCATTTCCATTCCCAATGCTGTAACTCCTCGTGGTTTTCGGTCCATAACCTTTATTTCAGCAGTTTATCAACATGAAACAAAATCCTAAGTACCTTCTTGCCACATGCAGAGCTTAGGACTTCCCCTGAGTTAAAACTGTGTGTCATACAAAATGAAATCCTGGGAAAGCTGGCATCCAGGGAGGGCAGTGCAACACATCTTACACTGCTGCACAAGAAACGAAGTTCACAGAGGGCTGCAGGTAGGACGGGAGCCCTGAGCCTCCTCAGTTCAACCCTCTGCACCTCTAATTTCCCCTCATAAGGCATCTCAGGTGCACACTTCACACACACCTATGCAGGGCAATCCAAGAAAGAGTAACAGCAACGATATATGCACCCCACCAGGGTCTGAAGATGAGCAGTAAGTTAGTCTCTGAGCATTTCCCATTAAAAGAAATCCTGGTTTACTTCCATTGGCTCTGCCTGCTGGATCCAAGGCCAGGTCAGATGGGGCTTGGAGCAACCTGGTCTGGTGTCCCAGCCCGTGGCAGGGGGTGGAACAGGATGAGCTTTAGGGTCCCTCCCAACCCAAACCATTCTGGGATTCTACAGATTCAGGCCATGAACAGGGATAAAACAGAGGGAAGGCTGCAGCTGCTGCAGCGCTCTCTGAAGTGATGCCACACAGCTGAACCAACACACAGGTAGAAGTTGGTGAGGATGTACCTGATGCACTATTCCAGCTGGGAAAGAAAAGAGAACTTCAAGACCTGTCCCTGCGTGGTTGCTGAGGCCTATCTGCACCAACAGGACAACCCATGCCCCACCACAAGAACCACGGTTCCTTTTGTGATGAGCATAAACCGCAGCTGTGCTGATTTCAGACTGCAGTATCTCCATAGTCACAGCAGGGCTTTAAGATTGAACTTTCCACCTACAAACACTGCTCAGACACTTGGATTTCACCACCACCACAGACACAAGTGCCACCACCACTGAAAGCATGGACAGGGAAGCTCTGAGGACTGTGCTCGTGACCAGTGCTATTTTAGCAGCCTTTTTTCAAATTAACCACATTTAAGACCAACACTGTGGATAGGAAGAAGGGAAGAAGAGTATTCTTCCCTTAAATGCTGATGTTTTGGAACACTGCAGAACAAGAATGGACCAAATCAAACATTTCTGATTATCCCTAGCACCTCTGACATTATCAGGGGCTGCAGTGCAATTTGGTTCACCAAACTGGTTGGAACACACTTCATCTTCTTCCTTTATCCCCACAACCCAGAGACATTTCGGTCCCCCTCCCAGCCAGTGTGGATGATACAGATCTTTTGTCTCCCATTCCTGAGCAGAAACACCATGTTAAGCACAACATCATAAAAGCAAGCATGGAGCTAGACCACAAGAAAGAGCAATGCAAGCCTGAGGAGTGAATTCTCCTCCTTTGAGGGAATATTTGCAACCCTCTCCTCCCAGTGGTGGAAGTTCAGCAGACTTCTCCAAGCGCTTCCAAAGCATCAGTGACCTTTAGGAGTTTTAGCTCAACCAGCAAGACCTCAAACTCCCTGATGGAGACCAAGAGTTATCCCTGCTTTCAACAGTTCCAAGCCTGGCTGCATTCTTCCTCCAAAAACTCCTTTCAAACAACAAGACAGAGCTGACCTGACAATAGAGAAGCAGCCCTCCCCACTCTCCATGTCTGTCCTGCTCCCTTGTTTTATTGCTGTGCTCCAGCTCCTTTCTCCACACCCTTCCCAGGTTGATTAATACTCATCCTGGACAATCAGATGTCTGGTAATTCAAGCTTTTACAGCGCTCCACACCATAACTCTGTAAGGCTCACACATTTCACCAGAAAGCTTTTTGCTGACTGTTCCCACTCCTGACAACCCGGGCATTCAATAAGACATTTTGGACAGAGGTCCCAGCTATAAAACTCTCATGTTCTTCAGCTGCCAGGATGGGAATTTGGTGACAGTACAATTCATTCATTTATTTAATGGTCCTAACATCAGCCTGAGTGGATGAGGTGTGCTTTGGCTGCAGCCAGGCAGGGAGGGGGCTGTGCCAAGGGCCAATTGTTTCGGTGAACGCCGGCGACGCCAGGTACCGCTGCCACGGCCACCGCCATGAGATGGGGGAGACTGGGGCAAAATGGGAATCATTGCAAGTTAAACGTGCACAACCTCACAACTAAATATCAAAACATAAAGGAGTTTATTTGTGCAGATTAACTTTTTCAAAATTAAAAAAGTGTTTTTGAAACGTGATCAATGAAATTAAGGTGAACAGATTAAACTCATCAAAACTTAGGCTTTGTGATATTTACATATCAGCAAAAATTAGGTCTTTTTTTCTTTTTGAAGAGACAGACATAAAGGCACTTTGAAAACGACATTAAAACACAACACTGAAGGAAAACATAAAACTCAAGTTGGACAGGTTGACAGCTGAATTATTTGCATTCACTACTCTAAAATACGAAACACAGAGCCCAGAAACACTGAATATTTGGAGAAAGACTGTCCATTGACAAGTATTTATAACCGTGTGAGCACTAGTGAGAAAGGGTGACACAAATTGAAGCTGGTTTCATATTATACAGAGCAAGTGGAACTCAAGATGTCTCACCAGCTCAAGAAATACTACATCCAAAAGCACCTTCCAAACGAGCCTTGCCACGCTAAAGCTGCTGAATTCCCCTTCCCAGCACACTCCAGAGCTCAAGGTGCACCATGAATTTCACATTAAAAGTCACATTAAACCGGCTTTAAATGTTTCTTTGGTTTCAGTTCTTGAATTCCTCCCAAATAACTGGTATAGGTTACTCACCCTCAACTACAAGAACCCTGCTGAGTTCCCTTTCCAATATAATATATTGAGTCAGCCCAACGATTCAGCTGCACATTGCAAAACCAAGTGTCCAGTGTGGAGCCTGTACATCACCCCAAACAGGAATTCAAGACTTCCAGAAAGCTTTCGGGCCAGATTTCAGCCTGAATTTCACATCAGTGGAAGTGGAAGATCGTTCTGTGGAAGATCTCGTGGCAGCCCCAGGACAGAAGGGCTGGGTCTCACCACTCAGTAGAAATGCACTGGTTTTTTTTAAAGGTCCTTTCCTCAGGATGCTTAGGAGCCTTCCCAAGAACACAGTTGACTAAAGAAACAAAGCCAAAAGTAGCATCACTAAAAAAGTCTTTCCCTTTGATGCACATAGGAAGAGCCTCCTGCTTGGTCTGAAAGACCAAAGACTTCTCTCATTTTTGCCTTTTGGCAAGAGAACAAAACAAGCCCAGAAAAAGCCAGTTTCAAGGCACAGTAACTTCTACGACTTACTAATAACACATAAAAGAGGGAAATCGATTTTCAGACCACCATTAGCAAAGCCCTAGCACCAGCTCAAATGGATTTTCACCCATCACCAGTGACACAGACATTGCAATCAGACTCCTCTAACTACTCTGAGTAACTCAGTAACTCACAGTCACCCTCACGTGTAAATCAAACCAAACACACAATCATCATCTGGCAAACCCAAACAGAGCAGCCCTGCCCTGTTTATTAGTTTCCACCTTCCAAAAGCTTTCCAAACTTAGGAAAATCTGTGTTATTTAAGACCTTTAACGCATTAATTCCTCCTTGCTTGGCATTTCACAGCAACAAAAGCAAACCCCAAGGCTGGCAGGGAAATTTCTGTTCCCACCATATTCAGTCCCCTTCCCTGCTACAAGCAGGGATGGTCTTTGTTCTTCCAACTTTTACAGCTATTCCTGTGCAGATACTCTTACTCCAGAGCAAGGGAGCCTCATTCCTGCTGAGCTCAAGCACTTGGAAAGGAGCAGCTGCTCGCTGCACCTCGACAAGTCCTAACCCATTCCAACACTCCACCAACAGACCTGCAGAGCACTGCCGGGATCGGTCGAGGACCGGTAAGTTTTATTTCCAAGACACACATTCTGGAAGCCACTTGGCTTTTTTTTCAAGCCTATCTAAAGCTCTAGAAATATTTTAACTCTCATGTAGATAAAGGAAACACAAAGTTGTTACAACAAACAACTGAAACATCTTATTTTTGGTGGCCGAATTGATTTAAACCTGATACAATCTCGGTGTGGGAAAACTTGTCCTTTTCTCTCCACCTCAACTACGCAGCAAACAAAGGTAAAAACAACTCCTCGGGTACAATCGGAATACAGAGCGTGTAATTTTCCTTTCAGGAAAGAAAAAAAATAATCATGCTGTCCCATTAACCTAGTTACATGCCCAGCAGCAATTTGACTCAAGTCCCATCAGCAACAGCGTGCCATCACCTGTTCCAAAAAGAGGGAGCGCGCCCTGGGACACCTTCCAAAGGCAAAGAATAAACCAGAGGAATAACATGCACCAGAAAATTTCACTAGCCTAAAAGCTGATTTTGCTCTCCTCCCTTTGATCCTTTTCTTTTTTAAGAACACATTCTATTTTCTTCTTCCAGCTGTTCCACATCATCATCTCCTATCTGGGAGGCAAAACGGAGTCCAGGGTTTGGGAAGGAAAGCTGTACAGAGAAGTGCTTGAAATTGCAACAAGTGTAAAACACGGCACTGTGAGAGTCCCATCAACTCTATTCCCTTAAAAAAGAAGAAGAAAAATTAGTTCCCCTGGTTGCTCCAGACCACGGGGCACACGACTCCTCCTCCCCACATGTTCATGCCTTGGAACAAACACCAGTTTTCTCTTCCCCATTCATTCCAGAAAAGCTTTTGCAATTGCCAGCAACCACATTCAAGTCACAGATAAAGTTTCCTACCAAAGCAATGCCTGTAAAACAGTGATACTACCCATTTGTAATTCCCCAGAGTAAAAATTCCAGCAACTCTAATCATATTAGCAGATTTACACACAACTAAACTTGACAGTTGACTAGCCCTGAAATTGCTGGATTAGAAGAAAAAGAAAATATAGGTTACCTCTGCCTTCTAAAGGGAGATCTTCACTGCTAACTCCTACTACTAAACAAAAGTGGAGCAAATGCACCAGCTCAACATATCCCAATGTTTGCTAATGACATGGAAAAGCCTTTCAGCCTGAAAATGATGGACAAAATCCATTCACACACAGATAAAAATCCTTCTACGTCCCAACATCTAAAAGGGAAGTTATTTGTTCTGAGTCTCCTGTTATTCTCTCAGCAACTTCTTACACAAACTCTGCTCCCAAATCAGAGCTGCTCATTAAATACACATATATTTAAAGGGATAAAGTAACCTTCTCCCACAGACTTCTGCCAGAGAACATACACAATCATGTCCTTGGATGTGAGAAGAAAATAAGCCACTTGAAAATACATTTTTAGAATGATTTTCTCCAAGAGATTTCACCACAAAAATCTTACAAAGCTGGTGAAGTGACATATCTGCGCTCTAGGATGATTAGCTTTTGTCATTAAATAAATTAAAGCTATTGCTGCTTGAAAGAACACTGATGTGCCAAGGCTGGGGAACATCAACAGGGGAGATGGCAGAGAGGGCTTAAGGCACTTAATTTTTTGGCAACACCCTCCCCAATCTGTGCCCGTTCCTCCCCTGCAGAGGAGCCACCACCAGGGAGCAGCAGGGAAAGTCTCTTTTCCAAGCTCTTCTCCTGCTCCAACCCTCTCAAGATGTTTGATCTCCACAGCTTCAACACTTCCAAACATAAACACCTCCCAGGCAACACCTCTGCCCCCTTCCCTTCATCCAGACGAGATTTCAGAGCATTCCCTCCTCAACTCAGAACCATGGAGAGCAAGGGGCACCTCTGATCTCAGCCTGGTCCCTCCGTCCCACCTCTCACTGCTCCCGACACCTTCCTCACACGCGGCTGCCACTGGCACCTGGGAGAGGGTTTCCAACCGCGCTCCGGCCCATGTCAAAGCCGCACAGGGAGTGCTTCACACGAGAGCCACGACCACGCTCTTCAAGCTGACTTTTGTGCCCAAGCAGCTTCCAAATGCCTTGTCCTCAACTTCAAAGTCATCAACAGACAAACCCCAGAGAGCACAGAGCTGCTGGGAAAACACCACTCAAAACAGAAGGGAGGGAAGGTGGCATTGGCTCCAAACTTCCAGAGGGGATCACAGCAACCCAGAGACCCCGACCTTCAGTGCATGCTGCAGATTCGCTCCTGGGCAAAATTATTGGGCACTTTCTGCTCCAGCTCAACTCTTTGTTCACGGAGAGACAAGAGAGAACCCCACGCACCCAATCCTCCTCAAGAATCTTGATTTAACCAGATCTCCAAGGCAGGCCTACTCTCGCCTGGCCTGCATCCCAACACTGGGCAAGCACTGCCAGGAACTCACCCCGACTTCTCACACAGCCTCAGACATTCCTGAATGCCATCCTGTACTTCTTGCTGTCCTCCTGGGCTTTGTGGAAGCTGCTTGCATCCAGAAGATGCCACCCAACACAGCAGGAACCAGCACAGCACTTCCTGAAAGGGACTACAGCACAGTTAGCTGAACAATGCAGGAAAAACTAAAACTAAATCACTGAGGCAACGTTAGCAAAACACACATTTCCTTGCACAGCAATGATGGAATTCAGAGATCAGTCCCCCAAACACTGATCCTTCCCCTCTGCTTCTCAGAAAAAGAATTAACAAGGAGGAAGAAGAGAAAAAAAAAATTAGTAACGGTCTGTTGACACGCACCCTGAGCCTGCCACAACCTGCAATAGCCTGAGGAACACCCAGTTTTTCAGAGATGTCCAATCCCACACGGAAGCAGCCACAGGAATAGATTAAAGTCAAGTTTACTGGTGCCTGCACATCAACAACCAGGAACTCCCTCCAAATGTGAGGAAGTTGGGAAAAGAAAACAAAACCCTACTGGCACCAGTCCTGAGCTGCAGACAGCTCTGATTTGGCTCTGACTGAACAGTGTCACATTAACCAGCAGCCAGGGGACGTCACCCCAGGTGCCATCCATCAACCTGGCTGTCCCTTCCAGGCCAATGTTTGCCCACATCTAGGCTGGGAAGAAATTGGCGACCTGATTATATTGATTCACAACATTTATTCACAGCACAGGGACTTTTGAAAGAACAGCTTAATGTAACACACACAAAAAAACCACTTCATTCCTAAGTGGGAGAGTAAAGAACAGGGTGGAGTGTGACACGTGTCAGAAGTACCATTGAGGTAAAACCACAAAGGCCCACAGTGCCCTCGCAGCACCTTTGCTACTGTACCTTTTTATGGAAGAAGTCTCACGCCAGACTTCACGGGAACTTCTCCTGCAGAGGCAGTCTGGCAGTCAAAGCCAAGGAGGGCAGATTGGGGTTTACTTTTTATAATATCCCTTCCGTGTGTCATTTCACCCTCGCTTGTCCTTTCCACACAAATAAGGGTCAGACTGCAACTGAAGGATTTATCCACACTGACAACTTCTGAGCACAATTTCTGCCTGAAATCAGGTTTGGCTGAGTCCTTACCACTACCAGAGCCACAAAATTATCCCAACTTACTTTTACACAGGAAATTTAACTTCTTGAAGCCACTGTGTTAAGGAAATTCCTCACAAGTCTGTCTTGTCTTACAGCAGCTCCAATAACTTCCTATTTAGCAGGAAACAGAATGAATCTCACATCCAGACATTTCTGCTCTTCATGCCCATCACTTTCCAGCTTCTCTTTCTCTCAAAAAACATTATTTTCTAAAAAATTTCCTTCTTTCCCCTGTATTTTAATTTTCCCTCCCTCATGCCTTGTTACATGCACATGCTGAACACTTCTCTCTCACATAATTCTTATTTTTTTCCAATTACACAGGTATTGTTCAGTTTCATGATACATTAAGTCTGAAACCACAGGTATTTCCAAAGTTACAAAGTTCACCGGTAAGAAACTGCTTTGGTTTAAAAAGCCCAAGTCAGAGAAACCTGCAACTCTTATCTGCTGTGAGGTAACAGTGGCTCAACAGTTGTATCAAAACACAGAGAAAAAAAAGAAACCAAAGAGGGCTAAAAATAAGGCTGAACTCAGATGACCCCCTGCACTCCAGTAAATCAGGGATGAACTCTGCTCCCCGAGCCTCACTTAGAGCAGCACTGAGAGGTAACAGCTTTTGTTTATAATCAAACACAGGTTTTGGTGGAGGATAAAACCAGCCAGGGCACCTGAATAAGCTTCACCAGGACACCTGAATAAGCATCAAAAATAAAGTGTTTGTATATATTCCAAGCACAGATCAGTAGTTTAGGAGTTAAGGAGAGATATCGGTCAAACACAATGTTTTCAAAACAAGCATGTCTAGAAATAAAAATGAAACTGTGTCATTTTAACCTCCCCACTTTTATAACACCAACCTGTCATATCCATCTAACACTTCTCCCTCCCTCTGTCCCTCCTGCTCACGGTGTCCAGTTGGGTCCCCAGGACTGGACACACTGCCACAGCAGCCCCAGCTCCTTTAGGAGCTTCTCCAGGCTTTCCAAGCCCTTTTGGTTTTAGGCTGTGCTCAAACTTCATCCCTCGTGTGCTTCATGCAATACTCACCAAAAGCAAGAGCCACAACAGCACAGCCCCTCGTCCGACCCACCAGGCTCCCCCTCAGCGACACCCGGAGAAGTACCCCAGGGAATAAAGTGCTTTGGAAAGCCCAGCACCGCCCCAGAGCCAGGCAAACTTCAGCCTTCAACTGTCACAGCATCCAGGTGCCACCTTCCCGGTAAAAAAGCCCCTTCCCAGACAAACCAGCACCTTGCTGGGAAGATCAGCTGGGCACAGCCTGTGCTGGCCCACTCCAACTCTTGGCACATCCCTCAAAACTGAAGCAAATTTTCCCTGAGCAACAGTTTTACTTACCACCACCCAGCTGACTCTACTGACAAGCACCTTCCCACTTTTCTTATTCCTAAAGCACCGGTAGGAATCACGGAACACCACAAATCAGGCAAAAATCAGCCAGCAAAGAGAATGTCCAGGGGTTTTCACTTGACCCAAACAAATCTGTAACGTCAACAGTCTCATGATTTAAGCCATGAATTTGTTGTCATGGCACGGGTGATTCTTGCCGGAAGCTCAAGAAAACAATGGACCTAAACTGATTATAAAAGGGCTGGGTTTTCCCACCTCCAAAATGAAAGTGAGAGCAGGAAAATGCTCATACAACAGGGTACACAGTTCTGAGAGCACAGCCCTCGACACGAAAACCACCCTGCACTTCCACCTTAAAATTCAACACACTGCCGAACATTCATAGGAAAACACACTCCCGACCGTCCCTGCACCATTCCCCAATAACACAGCACGGAGGTATTTCACAAACTGTGTTTTTCACTTCACACTCCCCCCAAAACTCCAGGGAAGTGGGGGAAGAAAACAGCCAGTCTGCCACGGGATGCTGTCGGACGCTGCAAACAAAACCTCAGGCCGGCAGGCACTTTCCTGCTGATCCCTGCAGTATTTCCCTCCTGACTCGGGGCCTACTCGCAGCACAGAACCGAAGACCTCTAAAAAACACTGGCAGCCCCCACCGGCTTCTCTTTGTAGCAGCGGCCGCTTTGGTGGGGGGATTTTGGGGAGTGGGAGCCTCCTCCTCCTCCCCATCACGCGTGGCCTGGCAGGAAAAGCTGCTCAGTGAAACGTTCCACCTGAGATTTATTCCCACCAGCCAAGTAGGAAAAATAAAATAAAATAAAATAAAATAAAATAAAATAAAATAAA
>VZSE01002187.1:0-16904 GCA_013398275.1 Promerops cafer | reverse complement strand
GAGGGAGGGAAGGGGGGGCGGCTCAGGCCGCGCTGCTCATGAGCCGGCGGCGGCGGGGGGTCGCGGTCGCCCTCGCCGGGGGCAGCGGAGCCGTTCGCGGCGGCGGCTCGGGGGCGATGCCGGCGGATTTTCCTCACTGGAGTAGCGGAGCATCAAACATGGCGCTGCGGCCGCCTCCAGCTGTCCGGCCGGGCGGGCGCTCGGGCGCCTTCGGGCCGCTCCGGAGCCGCTCGGCCCAGAGCCGATCGGCGACCTTCGGCTCTTTCCGGAGTCTCTCGGCCCACGGCTGATCGGCAACCTTCGGCTCTTTCCGGAGTCGCTCGTCAGTCAGAGTCGCTCGGCAAACCTCGGGTTCTTCCGGAGAGGCTTTCGCGGGCGCAAGCGCCCTGCCCTGCTCCCCCTCCCTCCCCGCTCAGCCCAGCACCTCCTGTGACCCCCGCTCTCGGTAAACTTCGGCTATTTCCGGAAGACGAGGGCGTGCAAGAGTTCGGGAAGCTTCGGAGGGGCTCGGAAGAGGGATTCCCGCCCTGCTCGTAGCTCTTCGGAGCTTCTCGGCGATCTCCGGAATCCCTCAGGATCGGCGTGGACGCAGCTTCGGGCACACTCGGCTCGGCTCGGAGAGACTTCGGCAGTGCTTGGCGGTGAGGGATTGGCCCGAGGCTGTCTGGGGCCCTGGAATCCCTCAGCACCCGCCCCACTGAGGGCTTCCCCTGCCCGAAAACTCACCCCCAGCCCCAATTCCTGGCTTCTGGAGGGGCTGGAAGCGGCAGCATCGCAGCTCCCCCTGAGGCATCTTGAGGGCCGGCAGCCCTGAATGCAACATGGAAGCCTGGGACCCCCGGCACCCCCTTGGCTGTGAAGGGTCTCGCAGTATCCACCCTACCGCGGGCCCGAGGAAGGGGCTTACCTAAAAAACCTCACCCCCAGGTCCATTACCAGCCCTACAGCCCCCAGCCCCAATTCCCAGCTCCTGGGGCAGCTGACAGGGGCCACACTGCGGCCCCTCATGAGGGCAGACAGTGCAGGGTGGCTGTGAGGGACCCCGGGGACCCCCAAGGCAGCCCACCTGTGGCAATGGTGCCCCTCCAGACCTGCCCTTGTGGGGAGAGGTGTCCACCTGACCCCATGGTCACACCAAGCCATTACCCCCATAGGGCTGCCACACTGCCACCACGTTCACCATTTCACACCTAACCTGCAGAACCCTCCTCAAGGCCACCACCTGAGCTTGGCAGCAGCCAAGGTGGTTTGTAACATTTCATGGAGATAAAAAGCACCTCAAAACAGATTCCAGCAACTGCCAGGTTGTCCTGACTTGTCCTGCCTCGCTGCTGCCTGCCGAGGGCTCGTTCCAACCCGCTGGCACCTTCTACGTTCCTGCCGGGCCGCACGTCACGGGGAGACGCTCCCAGCACCCTCACTGTGCCCACAGGTATTGCTGCCCCAGCGACCAGCCTGGGGTGCTGCTCTAGGAAACCCTCCCAGAGTTCATTTGTGTCCCCTCTGCTGCAACTTCTGAGCAGCTGCAAGTTTAGGAGGAAGATAATGTTTTAATACAATCACAAATAAACCCTTAAACGTGAAAAGCTTCTTTTACTGAAGTGAACAGCTCTCATGGTGGTGTATTCAGGCACCTGGAGAGTAGATGGTACAACCACAAGCTGAGAGAAGAGGTCTTGTGCACTAAAGAAAAACTACCTGAGTAGTCATGTCTGTGCAATGGTCCTGTTTCTGTGCAGAGAAGTAATTTTGAATTTTAAATATAAATCTGAAGGTGGAGAATCTAGACTGGGTGTTGTTCACTGGAGCAGAACTCAGGACAGTGGGCAAAAGATAGTAGAAGGGTCTTGAGTACATTTTCTCTTTGGAGTCAGACTCTGAGTTATCGAACAATGGGGTTGTTCAGGGCAGGCTTAGGACACACAAGGATTGCAGTGTATCCAGAAGCTCTCCCTCCTCTGAGGTGTGTTCTCAGAAGGAAAGCTGGAAGCTGCCACACAGGTCTCCATTAAAAGCAGCCCTGCAACTGGAATACTTTCTTACTTACTCACGTGCTACCCGGAGGGTACAGCCACCTCCTGCCGTGCCAGCAGGCATCAGTGGGGCAGGGGAAGGTGACTCGTGCTGCTTAGTGTCCCTTTCTATGTTCTTTGTTCTTCATCGGGGTGAGGGAAATACCTGGGAGGAGGTGAGCTCATACATACCTCACACTGCCTGTGGGAAATGGGGGGAAATAGGAAACACAGATTTCTTTTTGAGGGGAAAGAGCCCAACCAACCCCTGCCAGCCTGTAAAGAAGTCCTGATGGGGAATATTTCCATCTGAACCCAGGAACAAATACTTAGAGGGGGCTCTGGCTGTTTTTTTCTGAGTCAGTTTTCCTCAGCAGCCTTCAGCCTGCCATATTAACTGATTCCCCACCAGGAAAACTGAAGAGAGAAATGCGAATGACCAAAAAGAAAGGCCAAGTACTCCTCCACTCCCCAAAAATGAGACACAAAGGAGGAACTTCTCTCATGGTATGGGATTTGCCATAGACAAACACCCATAGATCTCCCAGCATCCCAGAGAACTGCTGTGTTCACAGCACACCTCTCCTGCTGGGAAGACAATTCTCCTTCCACAGCTGGGAAAGACTTGGCTGTTATTACTTGGAGGGCACAAGTAGAGCTGTGTGTTCTGGGGGGACTGGTGCTGTTCCATGACCACCTCCTGGCACAGCCCCTCTCCGCGTATCCCCCTTTGCATGGAAGGAAATTAATTTCAAAAGCAAATTGACATCCATGGCTGCCTCTGTTCTACAGAAATAGCTGCCTGTAAACACAGCTGCGAAAGAGCTTCCGAACTCCAGGATCTTTGGATATAACACTTTTTGCCTGTTTAGAGAGGAAAAAAATGGCATTTTCACCATTTGTCTGCTAAAGCTCCCAAAATGTGCTTGGCCAGGTGAAGGAGCCAGGCTTCCGGCTCTGCCTTAAAGCCCTTCCAGAGTCAATGTCTCTCCCCAGCCATTTTTTTTCCCTTTTTATTTTTATCTGAGAAGAAAAAGCAGATATTTCTCCCTTCTATCCTACGTAGGACGATTTGGCCAACAAATCCTGCAGAATTTAGAGCCTGAGTGAGTTCCAGCTGGATTCACACCCTTCTTGCCGCCTCTCCATTTTGTTTTTCCTCCTCTTTTTCCTGCTAGCTTTATTAGCACCTGGGAACCAATGTGTCACTGTGGGCAGCTGGAGCCTACAGTGCTGAGCTCCTGTTTCAGAGCATCACCAGCCTTTTTCCTGTCCCACCAGTCTCTCATGTACCTGCCACAGCAGAGACACAACCCCATAGCACAGAGTGTAGCAGGAATGCTGGAGCTGTTGGTGAACTTAGGAAAATACAGGATTGGGGTATCACTGGAAAATGGCTGTTCTCCTGAAGGAATGCTCATGAAGAGAAAAGTGTAAAGTGAGAAAAGCATAAAGCACAAAGCCATGGTCCTGGGAGTGAGTGAGGAGATACAGCCTTCTTGTTGACTCAGCTTGGCTCCGAGTGAAAACTCACAGTGATCAGAATGAGCAGGTCCCAGCTGCAAGGTGGGATTTAGAAACCTGCTCCCCACCTCCCACTCCCCATCCTCCTGCCTTCAGGTATGGCTTGTTCAGGGAAGCTTTTGGCCCTAAAATCTGGTTGTCCCATTAGGTGACCTCAGCACTGGTGTGATGTGTCAGGGGTTAGGTCCTGCCTGGAGGGAACAAAGCCGGAAGGAGAAGGGCAGTTCAGATGATTGGGTTCAGCCTCTCACCAGCTGCCTTGGCCTCACCAAACCTACAAGTAGCTCCATTTGGAGGCTCCAGCATGCTCCAGGTGCCTGCTTTCACCAGCACAGCACAGCAGCACCTCCCTCTTTTGGCTTCTCCTGCTCTTCCCGCACAGATCCTCTTCCAACACCCTCCAGACAAAAAAACCCCACCAACCATTAAAAAAAAAAAAAAGTCCTGCTTGGAGCTTTGGAGCTTTCCTCATTCCTCCCCCTGTCTGGGCTCAGCCCTCGGCAAACGTCTCAGCCCTCCAGGCAAAATAAAGCAAATGCCACCCAGGACCAGGCAAGCCCACACCAGGCACTGGCACAGAGCGGGATGATTCACCTCCTGCCCGCTCTCCCTATGCCCGCAGCCTCCCAGGGAGGAAAAATCCCGCCACCTGCTCCCAGCCCGGCAGCCTTGACCACGGTGTCCCCTACCACAACACAGCTCATGGTCAGCCTCGAAGTCCTTCCTGCCCTGGGGCTGTCCCTGAGCCATCACCTGCCTGGTCCCTCCCTGCGACTAAGCCCCAGAGAGCCGAAGTGTTTCCTTTTTGGATGGTTAAACCACTTCTAACAGCATCTACGTGTGACGCCTGTGCTCGCTTCCCTGCTCCTTGCAGCTGGGAAAACACCCTCTCACCCCAGCCCCATTCTATTCCTCTTTGCCTTACACCCATGCTGTTCCTCTCTTTCCCTAGGAATGCAGGTATTCCACCACAATTTAAACATGTGGGGCCACATCCAGACCAAAATAGGACTCTGGTAACATCCCTGGTTCCTCCCAGCCAAGCACTGGAGTGTGCAGGCAGCGATTTTCTTGGCTCCACCGCCCTCTGCGGGTTTGCGCCATCTCCAGGCAGATCTCAGGGAAAACAACGGCCACGGCCGCTCTCCAGCGCTGCAGGAAACCGAGGGCCTCACACCGAGTCGTGCAAGCAGAAAGTGAGTGCTATTACTACATTTCGATTCCATCTGGGTGAGAAACCATGGTAAAAACAGTCAGAGAGGTATTTTAATGTCTTTTTTATGCAACACCCATGTCCCCAGCTCACTGCCAGTTCAGTCCTGCCCATGCCAGCAGGAGAAACACTGTATTCCCAAAAGTTTGCTACCAGTGGGCTGCAGCCTCCTAGTTTTGCCCCAAATCCAGGCCCCAATAACAATTCCAAGGCTAAATAGCAAAGGAGTACCCAGCACTTGGCGTGGTTAATGGCCAGCAGCCCTGCCAGGTGCTGGGGTGAGGCTTGCAGGGAGCCTGCAGTCCACGTCTTGCCTTGCATTTTTTGGGCGAGCCTGATGAAGCCGTAGAGCATCTGCTCGGAGTGAACGTTGGCCTGCTTTGTGGAGCTGGCAGCATCCCACCAGCATCACCAAGCCATAAATATGGGAGTTTGGAGAGAAACCTGTGCAGGGCCTGTGCTGCTGGATCCAACCACAGCCCAGACAGCCAAAAACTCACCCAGGAGGAAGGAAAAGCATCCGGGAAAGACCTCCCTGTTGGGGAGCTGTGTGGGGCCATGCCATAGAGATGGAAAGCAAAGAGCCACCCACAGTGAGAGTGAGGCTTTTGGGCAAAAACCCCTCGATTTAGCCTCCAAGAGAGGCAGCCGTTGCCAAGCACAGGCTGGGAAAAGCCTCGTTGGTTCAGCTTTGTCAGCAAGGGACAGTCTCAGTGGTGTAGACAGGCAGAAGAGCACAAATAAAGGGATGCAGACCCTCCTGCTATAAGAAAACATGAGTCGTGATCAGCTCCAAATCCAGTAAAAAGTATTTATTATTTCAATTACAATAAGCCCCACGTGTACGGTGAAAAAATAGTTACAAAAAACCAGCCCCTTCCATCCCTCCCTTTACATATAAATATTAAAAATCGCTCTATGTCTCTGCTTTGTGTAGAGCAAGAAGACAACACACAGCACCTGAGCTCCTGTCAGTGCTTTCCCCTCAAAACAAGTATTAAAAACATCCCTTAAAAAAGTCCCTCAGCCCCATCCTGATCACTTCTCACACTGGTGCCAAACCAGCTGTGGAGGGACAGAGTTCTGGGGCCACGTGGTGCTTCTGGGGCTTGCAGTTTCCCGGGCAGAGGGCAGGCTCGGCATGAGAGAAGCAGCGGCAGGAACCGCCTCCACTTGTCTGGGAAGCTTAAGGGCCAGGAAATCCTGGCTGGCCTGGCTTCAGAGGAGACAGGAGGGAGAACAGGATGCTTCATCCACCCCATCACCACCTTGGTTACATCTTTGGTTACGTCAACTTTTCCCTTTACACTCTGAAATTAAAGTTAATCCCAGGAGCTGCAGCCTCCCAGCACAGCCTCTGTGACTTGCAGCATCCTCCTGTCCCCAGGCCCGCTGTCCCTAATTTTCCCATCAGCATCCTCTGAGGATAGTCCCTCCCAGAGAAACACAGTATCCAAGACTGGAAAGATATCCACAGCCCTACCCAGCTTCCCTGGCCAAGGGACTGTCACCACAGGGTACTGCACCCACAGCTGCACTAAGTAAAAAAATCAATAAATATACTAATCTTTTACTAAAAAAAGGCTTTTAAATGCATTTTCCCTGAAAATTTCCAGTGTATGCCACAACACATGAAAAAAATATATGTATTTCCCCCCCCAAAAAAATATATCTTGAAATATTTTCCACCCTCGTGTGCGCATCTTTGGAGAGAAGGTGGTACATCAGGTGTATTGAGACATGCAGACAAACCTGCCGCTGTCGGGGTTCCCTTTATCATCTCCAAAACAGAGGGGTTTTCCGAGCGGTGTGTGTAAATACAGGCAGTGGCCACGGACGCTCCTCTTGGAGTGTCCTCCAGACACTTGGCCCGGTCATGGTGGGAAAGAAGAGACCCCCAAACCAAAGTCATTTCACCAACAAGCAGGGGGATGAGGAGTTTTCACAGTGGATTGAACCTCGGGCAATGCCAGGGCTGCAGACACCGCTCCGGCTGAAGAGTTGGGCTCTCCATGGCACGGAGAAGTGGTTTAAGCCTCAAAGGACTGGGGAAGCAGAGGACAAAGCAACCCGCCGCTGGTTCCCTTGGCCACTCGCCCATCACCAGACTTCACACTTCTTGAGGGGGTTCATGGGGGAGCCCGGGGGGCAGCTGAAGTGCTTGGCGAACTCCTGGGAGTTGGAGACGGTGCCGATGACGCGGAAACGCGAGGGGCTGTGGGGATCGGTGATGAGCCCCTCGTGCGAGCTCTCTGGTGTGCGAACTGAGCACCACACCTGCAAATGAAGCGCAAGGGGCCCGAGTACCGACACCCGTCACTGTGGGGCCAGCTGGGCGCTGAATCCAACCTCTCTGCCTGTGTGGTGGGGGCCAAGGCAGCTCGAGCTGCAGCTTTGTCTTCCTTTGTAACCAGCACCACCCCAATCTCATTCTCCATCCACTGCATCATATCTGGAGGACTCTGTTTCGCCATCACACCCTCCCAACCCCATCTGGGCATGCTCCACCCACAAAAATCTGTGTGCCCACCCTCCCAAGGTCACCACGCGACCTACCTGTGCAAAGCCAACGAAGAAGAGCTGGTAGTTGGTGAGGCCGAGAGTTGGGAGGGTTTCTTCATCCCCATTCTTTTTCAGCCAGTTTTGATATGCCTGAAAATCAGGGAGCACAGTGGGCTCAGGAGACAACACAAATCCCACCACACCATGTCCCCTTCGAATCTCCCCAGCCCCATGGTCCTACCCGGTAGGCGGCCTTGAGGCCCCCGTTGTCAGCGATGTTCTCCCCAAGGGTGTGCTTGCCATTGACTGCCTCACCGTTGACAGTGTAGTTGCCATACTGCTCCACCATGCACGCGGTCTGATGCTTGAAGGCCTCCACCGAGGAGTTCTTCCACCAGGGACGCAGGTTGCCATCTTTGTCATATTCCCGGCCTGCAAAAACACAATAGATCCTTCATCTCATACTGGCCACCCCTCCAGCTGCCTGGCCACCTGGCCGTGGTCATACCTTGGTCATCGAAGGCATGTGTCAACTCATGGCCCACCACCACGCCAATCCCACCAAAATTCAGGGACCTGCAGGAGGGTAATGCAGAGGTTAAGAAAGCAGCCTCTGCTCTCCACAGCCATGAAACTTAGCCTAAGACTTGGATATAGGAGGAAAACTGGGAATCCTGCCCTCTCTGTTTTCCCATAACTCTTACTTGGGGGATGCACGGGTGTAAAAGGGGGCCTGGAGGATGCCGGCAGGGAAGACAATCTCGTTCTTGGTGGGAGAGTAATACGCGTTGACCGTCGGAGGGGTCATGCTCCACCTGCAGGAACACAAACATGGCCAACATGGCAACACAAACCATCATCAGTGTTTGCTCCAACAACATCCACTTTTGTTGCAAAGCCATTGTCCTAAATTTATCTCCCCAAAACCAGCACAGGCTGGTGGACACCAAATCCCAGTGCTCCAGATATGCTGATATTCCCCGCTGAGTACAACAGGGAAGTGGAGCAGAGGACTTACTGGTCCCGGTTTGGCGGTTTCCGGAGCTGGTCAGCCGTGACCCTGGCTGAGAAGTTGTAAAACTGCATGACGTTCTCAAAATAGAGGTCAGACATGGCCTCGTACTGCAAAACAACAAGGCGTGAGTGGTGTGTGGTGATCGCCCAGCCCCACTCCTCCCTCCACAGTCACGTCTGAGCCTCCAGAGCCAGCAGAGTTATGGCTTCTCCCGTTTCTCCTCCTCTCCAACATCTGCAGAGTCTCTGGAGGGCAATGAATCACCATTATGGAAAATGGCTCCTCCTTTTCCCAGGCAGGGATCCCAAGAGCCCCAGACACCCCAGGACTGGCCCACAGCTCTCTGGGAAGTCCCGAGAAAAGGGCCAAGGACATCAGTGAGACCCTTCTGGAGGAAACGTGGGGTTCAAGGCTGCCCTGAGGCCATGGTGATACGGACACATCCTGTACATCCTATAAAAGACCCAGGGGATGTATCTGACCGACTCACGTCATTAAAGACTTTATCCAGCTCCTTGGGGTCCATGATGAATTTGGGATAGCCAATCATGTTGTAGATGGCATCTGCCTGGAGGGTGATAAGGACCAGAGTGCTCTCAGTGCCAGAGATGGAGGACAGGCTCGCCCTGTTCCACCATCCTCCCCCCTCACCCTCTCCCCAGCACAGCCACCAGCGCCTCACCTTCTCTTTGGCTGATTTTCTCGTCTCTTCATCCATCCACTGCAGGGTCTCCAGGCTTTCCTCGAAGGCAGTTTTAATCTCCACAATCATTTCCTCCGCCTAGACAAAACAAGGCAGCACAGCGTCAGTCCAAAGAGCCAGCTTCCTGTCCCAGAGAGGTCAAGGACCTTCACACCACAGGGAGGAAGAGGCTGGGAGGCCAAGAAAACACGTGGTGAAAAACCCGGCGCACAGAGATGCACAGAGAACAGGACAAGGTGGACAGAGAAACATTGTCTGCCCCGACAGTTCCACCATTGTAGAGGCTTTCCCAGCGCCAGGACTCGCACGCTGCTGCCTTGGGGACGTACCACCTGCTTGCTGTCCTCAGCAAAGGTGGCCTTGACAAACATGGCCCCCAGGGCGAAGCCCAGGTTGTTGTCCGTGTCACTGATGCAAAACTTCCAGCGTGGGAGGCAGCTCTGCATAGGACAGGAGGTGGTCATCAGCGGTGGCATGGAACAAAGCCCTCCACATTCCCACCCCTTGCTCCACCTGGCCTATCCAACCCTCTGCCACCCCAAAAGCTGCCCCACATCTCTATTGTTTGGATGCCACATGACAGGGCCTTGACATAAAAAGCCATCACCATTTTGATGGAGATTCAGGGGCACTGGGGACTTCACCCTCACCTTCTTTGTCCCATACATCACTTCCATGAATTTTTCCTCAGCATCCCGGAAGCGCTGGTCAAGGAGTGGGCTGGTTTTCCGCACCAGGTTCCAGATCATGTAGTTGTTGAGGAGACTGTGGTGAGAGGTGGTGAGTAGGCAGAAGCACATTCCTGCCCACCCTGGGTATCCGGGTCTCCGTACAGGCTGGGGGTTCTCACCACTTATCCGTGGCCAGGATGAGGTCAGAGACCTGCTCCAGGTACTCCTTGGCATAGACCACAACGGGCTCTGACTCGTTGAGCTCCACGGGGTAGAAGACCGTGGAGAGGAAGGGCATCCAGTCCACAGCCGGTGCCAGCTCCTGCAAAAGCCACAGTGCTGCTATGGACCTAAAAACCATTGCAGGGAGTGGCAGCTGCCTCTTGAGCTGGAATTGGCTGTATCAGTCCCCATTTGATGGATTCAGAGGGCACTTCCCATAACAGCAGCATCCTTGAAAGGTTGGAGGGGAGTAAACAATTTCCTCCCACAAAGAAGGAAAAGAAAGTGGGGTGGATATCAGAGATGTTGACACAAGTCATTACAACCCCTTTGGGGACACTGGGAGGTGACCAGGCTGACGTCCAGGGGCAGCAGTGCCAGGAGGATGTAAGTGCTGCAGTAGGACGGCTGCCAGCCCCAGGGGTGGTCCAGAGGCTGGGAGGAAGGGTCAGGGTAGGATTTCCCCAAGGAGGACACAGGCCAAGCTGTTGCACAAGAGCTTCCCAGGCTGTGTCAGCTGCTGTCAGGATTCCCAGAGGAGCTGCGTCACCTCCACCCGTCCACCCCGCTTCCCAAACCACAGCAGAATAGGGAAGCTCACCAGCTCCATTCCTACCTTTAGGTCTCCTGCTGTCATTTTATGGTAGATGACCTCCTCATCCCGGTGCTTCTCCTGCGGGATGGTGATGTTGGCCAAGGCCGTCTCAAAGTCCAAGATCTGCTGCATCTGCTGCCGTGTTGACTCCTCATCGGTGCCTCCCAGGAACATCCCCAGCTGCACCATGTAGTTCAGGTACCCAGCGAGCACCTGCGTGGTCAGACAGGTGGGATCAGCATGGCAGGTGCCACCCACCCATGGCATCCCCCCAGCCAACCCACATTTCCCGCGACACCCTCACCTTCTCATTCTCCGTCTTGTTCAGGTAGTAATCCCGTGATGGCAGGCCCAGCCCCGACTGATCCACCTGGATGACGTTGCTGTTGGAGTTCTTGGAGTCGGCACTGACGTAGACGGAAAAGAAGGGCGAGGTGCGATAATGCGCCGTCACCTCCCGCAGCGTCTCGTTGAAGTTGTCACCGGCACAGGCACCTGTGATGTTCCAGCCACCCAGCTGGGGACAGACAGCAACCAACTTTCGAGTAAGAAACAGCCACCTGAAATTGCTTCAATATCCCCTCAATATCCATCGTGGGGGGAAACATCTTGCAAAGGGGCTAAAAAGCCCCATTATAGGATTAGAAATCCCTGCCTCTGCCTGCCTGACCCAGGGGATGCTCTTCTGCAGAAAGCACCAAGAATGGAGTATGGGACTGCCCATGACTGAGCTTTCCCCCCTATTCTGCAGAAGGAAGATGGCTTTTCCACAAGGCCTGGGACAAACCTTTGTGATGAGTTCCATGAGCGGGGTGGCACGCAGCTCCTCGATCTTGCTCTCATTCATGCAGGCTTGGTAATAGCGCTGTGCCTTGCGCTCTGCCTCACTTGACACATTGGCCGTGGTGTTTTCTGTGGGAGGTACCAGGGAGAATCACATGGGGCTCCAGGCATGGGCATCCACTGGAACCAGAAGGATTCAGCCCCATTTTGGGCAAGGCTAGGCTCCAAAAAGGCACCAAGGATTGTCCCAATAGTCCCCACCATGCCTCCAAGGGGATCTCATTGGCTGCATCCCTTCCTGGCCCCCTGCCCCCCCCCTCCTTTCCCACCCACAGTGACTGCTCCAACTCTTTGGGGACAAAAGATAAAGAAAGAAAAAACAAAAAGCATTTTTATTTTTCCAGCAGCTCTGATATTCCCAGCGTCACCCAGCCCCGGGTGCTGCCCTTGCCTCTGTGCTGGTGCCCCCCAGACCCGTATTATTTATTCCTGCAAAAAGGAACAATAAACCCATTTTTCTCGTCTGCCTCCAAAACCTTCCTTTCATCTCCCCAGCTAAAATTCTGCTTCCCCAGAGGGTTTTTGTTTTTTTTTAAATTTATTTTCCTGATGACACAGCTTGCACCTTTGGCTTCCCAGCTGTGTGGTTTTATTAACTAAAGGCCCCTCAGCTCCAAGGAATTCAAGGAAATGCCGAACGCGACCACTTGGCTGGAGGCCCAGTCTCTTCTCCCAGTAAAACCAGCGCCAGATTTCTGCGGGAAAAGCCAGGGACGAAGCCGTTCCCGCGCCACCCCCTTTCTCTCAAAAGACAACACTCTTCCCAAACCTTCTCTTTCCAGATAATCAGCCCTGGCGCAGTGGAAAGTGCTGATAAGGAGCCAGTTGTTTGCTCAAAGCTTGAACAAACCGTCCCCACCGGTTGCTCGGATAAGCCGCTCTGCTTCGGTGTTCGCACGCAGAGGCAGAGCCCAGGACCCTCCCTTTGCTGGGGGAGTTTTGGCCCCCAAAAAACAGCCATACTGGCAGCAGCCCCCCAAAAGGCTGCTCACAAAGGCTGGAAGCTACAGAACAGGAAAAACGCATATCCTTGGGGTGATACTGGGGCACTACAGCCTCTGGATGCAGTCTGGAGTGCAAATCCTGAATTTCAGAGCTGCTGGGAATGCCACCACGGGGTTTACAGAGCAGAGGCCTTTTCCCTACTCAGCACTAAAGACTAGCAACACTACAGTCAAAAATCTCAGGACCATCTAGGAGAGCAAACACAGCCAGGATCCATTCCTCAATTTCCTCGCAGCATGTGTGTCACAGACCTGTCTGACGCTGGAGTTCAATTCCAACATCGTATTTCCATGCGTATGTTTTTGGCATCCCCTGGACCTAACGAGGCCCCTGAGCATTGCGAGGTCCCACCACTCCCACGCACTCACCCAGCAGGTGCTTCATGATGGCCTGGTTGTGCTCCCAGAGGTTGTTGAAGGTGCCCCAGCGCGAGTGACCATCGGGGAGGGGGTTGGCCTTGATCCAGCCCCCGCAGGCGTAGCTGAAGAAGTCCTCACAGGGATTCACCGTGCGGTCCAGCGAGCTGAGGATGGAGCTGGTGACGGAGATGCAGGCTTCCGACAGGCACACAGCAGGTGGCCCTGGGGGGCAGGGACAGGTTCAGCTGCTCTGCTGCAGCAGGACGAGCAGCACCACAGAGCATCCTGCCCCGAGCTGAAGGATGCAGGCAAATACCCCACCTGGTGCCTGAACATCCCACCTTGTACCTTACTGCCCTGCTCTCAGGGCAAGCAATATGGACTAGCATGTTGACCTATGTCTGAGCAATCGTCCCATCCCAGGGCAAGCATCTCATCTTATGCCCAAAGATCCTGCCCAGTGCCCAGTCATTCACCCTGGGGTGAAGGATGCAGAGAAACGGTCCATCCTGTGCTCAGGCATCAAGCTCCAGGATAAAGGATCAGAGAAACACCTTACCCTGCATCTGAGCATCTTGCCCTGGGGTTAAGGTGTGCAGTTGACCATAAGATCCCACCCCACACCTGAACATCCTGTTTGATACCCAAGAATCCTGTCCTGGGGTGAGGGGTGCAGGTAAGCATCCCACCCTTGCACCAAATATCATGTTCTGGGAACTCCCCAGCAACCCACCCTGGTCAAGGGGGCAGGATCCCTGCGCAGTTGTTTGCTCAAAGCTTGAATAAACCGTCCCCGCCGGTTGCTCAGATAAGCTGCTCTGCCTCAGTGTTCGCACGCAGAGGCTGAGTCCAGGATCCTCCCTTTGCTGGGGGAGTTTTGGCCCCCAGAAAACGACCAAAGGACTTACTGGCTCTGTACTGGAAGATGAGTCCCAGCAGACAGGCCACGAGCAGCACCGCCAGCACCCCCACCAGCACCACCAGCTGCTTCTCGGCACGTGTCCGCTCGGCCCAGCACCCCCGGCTGCCCCAGGAGCCGCGGAAGTTCACCTGCGGGAAGAGCAGCGTCGTCTCCCCGCTGGCAGAAAAACTCACTGACGCAGCCCCCATTTTGCTTCCCACAGCCCACAGCAGAAATTTAGCCCCAGCAAAGGATCTGTCGTGTATTGGGCTGGGAAAGGCAGCAGCTGCCTTCCAGAAACAGAGCAGGAAGGGCGGCACAATGGCAGGAAAGGGAGCAGGACGAGCGCTTTGGAGGGCTCACCTGCTGTCCCGTGCCACCCTGAACCCCTCCTCGAGCACAGCGTAACCCCACGGCTGTGCCCGTCCCCACTGCCAGCACTGGGACAGGGTGGGGGCTGCATCGGAAAGTGCCTTAACAGGATACTCCCACTCAGCCAAAAAACATCCCCAGGAAACATCTCGATGTGACGGCGAGCGGAGATGGCCCCGCCAGGAAAAGTAAAAACACATTTGGGGCAGAAACCACCACTCTAGAGACTGATGGAGCTGGGATTGAGGCCAGGACAGAGAGGATCTCTCCAGACCTGAACCCTTCCCAGTGAGACCGGACACTGGCAGCTGTGGGTTTTTTCCTAGCCACCCTTGGCCCTCTTTAAGCTGCTTTCCCACTGCTTGGGGAGGAATTAACCTAATCCCCTTTTGTGTGGGGACAAAACTCCCAGTGCTGCGATAATTGCTCACCCCAACCATGCTCAGTGGAAGGGGTTTGGCAGCAGAAAAACTGGGAGGTGGAGTGTTGAAACAGTGGAGGCAGGATATGGCCCTGCTGGCTCCCTGTGCCAGAAGGGGAACGAAGGGCAGCAGTGGCAGGAGCCAACGTGGCTCTGCCCACACTGAACTTTACTCCTCAGTCTCAGGTAGAAAACCCTTCTGCACCCCCTTTGCTGCTTGCCATGACACGAAATCCCCTTTTTCCTCCCTAAAAGACATCTGAAGCTATACCTGAAAGCCATTGGGGTATCCATCACCGTCACCGAGGGACTCCAGGGGGTCTTCGTCGTCCAGCGTCGCCCGCTTGTAGGTCGACATCTGCACAGGGAGATCAGCAACAGAGATGCTCAGTGGCCCAGGTTTGAGGAACAGGATGACAGACAAGGAAGGTTTACACACCTTCTAAAGCCACCTCCTCCTCCGGGGAGCAAAATCCCGAATGGCTCTGAGGTAGTAAAGCACTACATAAATGCCGGAGGATGGTTATGGAAAGCAAAGAGGGCCGGAGCCAAGAGCTGAGCAAAGCCGAACCCGCCTCACTTTCCCCCGGGGCCAGGTTGTGCAACCTCCCCTTCAGCCTGGAATAAAGCCGGATCCACCTCCGCCCTCCAGCGGGGAGAGGGACCCCCCTGTGCCAGGGAACCCCGGAGTGCCAGACACCTGGGAAAGGCTGGCAGCAGAGAAAATGGCTTTTCTCCCTGACGCTACCGGCTCGCTCGCGCTCTCCGCCCCATCTGCCAACCCTGCGCACCGTGAAACACCCAGAGACGTCCCTGCGAGCACCCAAAGGCGACAGCACCAGGAATTTCAGCTGTGGACGGGCTCCCTCCCGGCGCTGTGTCCCCCAGGCAATATCTTGTGCCTGTGCCCGGCTCTTATCTCATCCCCGGCAGAAAAACAAGGAAAACCTCACGGGTTGGCAGCCGGCCCATATCATGCCGCCGCCGCTGTTTCCTTTCCCCTGGCACTGCTCTTCCATCCAGCCAGATTGTCTCCCGACGGAGCAAACAATCCTCCACTCCCCTCCGAGGGGCTGAGCACCCCGAAATCCACCCTGACCCTGCCACCGATGGCCCGAGCGGCACCACTCACAACCCTTCACCCGCAATCAGCGCACGGAGGGCGTTTATACCCATCTGGATGTCCCCAGCCCGCTGCCATCAGTCCCAAAGGGATGAGCTGATCCCAACCCTGCACAGCCGTGCCTCCCCTGGCAGAATGAAAGCACAGGTTCTCAGCCTTGTTTCCAGTAGCAGCATTCCCAAACCTCCTTTTGCACACTTAATAACAAGTCTCATCTTCTCCCTGGATCCCATCCCCTCCCCGGATCCCAAATCCCAGCCTCAGTTTAATTAACCACAAAACCCACCTGGGGAAGAGAAAGGCTTGAAACAAAGAGATGGTTTCCCTCCTTGGTTGTACCAAAATCTCTGTCTGCAGCCCCAAAATCTTCCCTGGGTGCCCGCCTGGAGCCTGAGAACCGTGAGGCGAAAGAGCCTCAACTGCAAGATTTTATCGTGGGGAAAATCTCCGTTTAGATTCTATTTTTTCCCAACCCCTTTCACTTTTTTCCACCTATTTTAGTACTTCGCACATGGCTGAAATTGGCAGCTCCGGGCACAAATCCCCGCTCACGCGGTAGGGGTACCCATGAAGCCCCCATGGCTCTGCAACACCAAATTCCTGGAATCCCAGCTTTCACTCCATTTCCTGAGGAAATGCAATTCTTTTTTTCCTCAGCGATCCCCCACCCCGCCTACCCCAGCCTGAAAACAAGGAAAAAGACCAAAAAATAATCCCTTTCTGTTCTCCTTTCACAAGAGATGTGCTGGCTCAGCCCTGTACCAGCCATCAGAGAATCCAAACTGAGCCCGAGCTCCCCCAAAACACCCCCGAGACGCACTGGATCGATCCCAAGCATCCTTAATTTGAGGGGAAATCGGGTCCGGGAGGTAGTTTTAACACCCATATCCTCCATAGTGGGGGCATAATAACACCTCTGGGTGCTCCCCACCCCTCTCCAGCACGTGAAGCAGGAGCGCCCCTTTTTGGGGGGGCAAAACGGGGTAGTTTTTGTCATACACCTCCCCCCTCCAAGCCGTTATTTGCTTCAATCCGAATAAAAATGCATTTTTCCAGCTCCAACACGGTGGGGGGCACCCAGGGGTGCACGGGGGGGGCACCCACACTTTAACCCCCCACGCAAGGGATTTTCACTCTCTTTACAACTTATAAAAATCGCAGCATTAAATAGCCAGGTTTTACCCCAAATCGCTCCTTCTCTTTATAAAAAAAAAGCCCCACGTGCTCGGAGCCCGCACACCCCCAGGAAGGCTCGGGGGGCCCCAGCGCCTGGCTCTGCCCCGCCGGGGAAGCCGCTCGCCGGTACCGGGGCACTCCGAGCCTCCGCCGGCTGCTTTCAATTCCCGTCCGGGCGCCATTTCGGAGCAACCACGGCCACGATCGCCATGGCCATTCCTCGCCTCCCCCCAGCCCCTCCAACCCC
>VZSE01002186.1:2319512-2339266 GCA_013398275.1 Promerops cafer | reverse complement strand
GGTGGGACTGGTGGGATTGGGGGGACTGGTGGTNAGTAAATGGTGGGGATATCAGAAAACCCTTCTGGACTGACACAATCACGAGTATTTGAGCAGAGGGAGTGAAAGCCGATCCCTTTCAGGACCGCGACAGGGCCCGGCCGCGCCCCGCGCTCTGCTGGCCAGCGCCACCTGCCGGCCGCCGCAGCACCGGGAGCGGACTGGGGGGACTGGGGGGGCTGGTGGGACTGGTGGGACTGGTGGGATTGGGGGGACTGGTGGTACTGGTGGGACTGGTGGGATTGGGGGTGAGAGGGACGGGAGGGAGCAAGAATGCTCATGCCTAGGCATTCCCCATCCAGCCAGGGATCTGCTTGTAAGGCAGATCACAGTGCCTCATTATGGATATTTTGTAGAAATATTTTACTTCCCAGTGCAAACTTTTTTTGAGTGATGTTTTGGGTGTCCCAAGTAGTGCAATATATCATTTTACAGAGGTCTATTATCTATCTATCTATCCATCATCTATCTATCTATCTATCCATCATCTATCTATCTATCTATCTATCTATCTATCTATCTATCTATCTATCTATCTATCTATCTATCTCATGAATCATAGAATGGCTTTAGCTGAAAAGGACCTTAGAGATTTATTCCAACCCTCATACTATGGGCAGTGAACCTTCCACTAGACCAGGCTGCTCAGAGCTCCATCCAGCCTGGCTTTGCATACTGCCACGGATTCTCTGGGCAACCTGTGCCAGTGAGTCACCACCAGTAAAGAATTTCTTACTGATATCTAATCTAAACCTACTCTTTCAGTTTGAAGACATTCCCATTTGTCCTGTCACACGCCCTTGTCAAAAGTCTCTTTCCATCATTCTCATAGGCTCCCTACAGGTACTAGAAGGTATATGCTATAAGGTCATGTCAGAACTCTCTTTTCCAGGCTAAGCAAACCAAATTGTCTCATCTTTTCCTGGAACGAGAGGTGTCCCAGTCCTCTAATCTCAGAATCACAGAATATTCTGAGTTGGAAGGGACCCACAAGGATCATTAAGTCCAACTCTTATGGGAGTGATCTACACAGGGATCAAAGTCACAGCCTTGGCATTATTAGCACCATGCTCCAACCAACTGAGCTGATTTCATTTTGCCTCTCTGGAGCTTGCTCCAACAGTTCCATATCCTTCCCGTGCTGGGGACCCCAGACCTGGATGCAGCACTCCAAGTGGGGTCTCACCAGAGCAGAGCAGAGCAGAGCAGAGCAGAGCAGAGCAGAGCAGAGCAGAGCAGAGCAGAGCAGAGCAGAGCAGAGCAGAGCAGAGCAGAGCAGAGCAGAGCAGAGCAGAGCAGAGCAGAGCAGAGCAGAGCAGAGCAGAGCAGAGCAGAGCAGAGCAGAGCAGAGCAGAGCAGAGCAGAGCAGAGCAGAGCAGAGCAGAGCAGAGCAGAGCAGAGCAGAGCAGAGCAGAGCAGAGCAGAGCAGAGCAGAGCAGAGCAGAGCAGAGCAGAGCAGAGCAGAGCAGAGCAGAGCAGAGCAGAGCAGAGCAGAGCAGAGCAGAGCAGAGCAGAGCAGAGCAGAGCAGAGCAGAGCAGAGCAGAGCAGAGCAGAGCAGAGCAGAGCAGAGCAGAGCAGAGCAGCGGAGCAGAATCCCCTCTCTTGCCCTGCTGGCCATACTGCTTTGGATGCAGCCCAGGATTCAGTTGGCTTTCTGGGCTATAAGTACCCATTCCACAGAGCTTTGCAATAAAACAGAGAGCAGTGATTTTGCAGAGCCAAATGACCACTTTTACCTCTCTAGAACAGTATCAGTTTTACAGAGAATTTTTATGGATAAAAGAGGAAAGCCATCCTCTGGAATTTGAAAAGATGTTCACATCAGTTTGCTGGCAACAGTCAGAAGATGAAAGCAGATTTATTCTTTGGAAAACAAATAGAAAGCACAAAATTTACAGGAGGGGAAAAAAATGCCTACTTTTGGCTGGTGGCTGACAAACTCTTGCTGACTTCACAGAATATCTAAAATTGTAGCTGCAAAGTACGTTTTCTATCTCAGTGTTTATAACAGTAAGACCTAAAACTTCATGTTGCCAAAGTTCCTAAAGCTGCAGTTTCTGTGGTGCAATCCAAAACTGGGCCAGGTGGAAAATCTGAGTTGGTGTTGCCCTACAGATGTTGTTGAAATGGGGTAAGAAAGATTGATCCCCAAAGAGAAAGATAAAGGCAGAAAACCCTGACTTTCATACCCTCATTCAAAGACTCCTCAAGCTAGGCTCTTCCCTAAAGTGCCAAGGTTATTAGCATGAGACAAGGCAGTCAGTCACCATGGGGGTAGCATCTCTCTGTAGAACAAACAGCACTGAAACAAGGGGCAGCAAGGATTGCACCAGGATATGTAAATTTGGCTCCTTTTCTTTTCCCTGTTGTTTCTAAAATCCTTCTCAATTACAAGCATCCAAACTCTGGTTTCACTGCCACCACTTCTTCATCAGCGCAATACCAATGCCAGAAACCCCTCCAGGCCCCAAAGAGAATAATCCCACTCATGAGAAGTTCAAAGGGGATAAGTAAGCACCAAAACAGACTGGTTCAACGAGCTCCAATGTGGCAATTTCTGTGCAGTGGTGCACTTTTTTTTTTCTCCCATGCCATTTGCTTGCAGGTTTCATTCACAACACAGAGAACCATTGCAGCTATGCCATCACACTGTATAGATCTGAGAAACCTGGCTTCTCCAGGCACTAGTGAAGTGTATTTGTAAATATATATGTGGACATTTTTTCCTTTCCTTAGCAGTTGATAGACTTTTGACATGGGATTATAGGAGAATGTTATCATCAAAATGACAAGATCCTGGTTCGGCCTTATGGCACCATGGCAAAAGTCCAAAATTGCATTTCCTTTAATATAACAGTGAATAGAGTGCAGGAAACCCTGGCAATTCCTTGGCCTGAAACACCATCATTGCTCCTTATGGAGATTTAAATGATTGTTTAGGGGTAAGAAAGAGCTGTCAGAGAGTCAAAGGGAGCTGAGTGCCCACAATGACTGTTAGCTCATGGAAGAACCACAGTCCCCAAGTCCCAGGTGCCTGTCTCCAGCTCTCCCAAAAGCATCACGCCTCTTCCAACACAGGGCTCTGCAGCTGCTTCTGCAAAGGAACATTATTTTCTTCCCAGCAGCCATGGGATCACCTTGATTTAACAGCTTTACTCCAGACCCTTATTTTGTTGTTCTAAATGGTCACAATGTTTTTAGTATCAAAAAAGCCTGTCTTAGGAAGATGGATAATGTTGATGAATTTTTTTCAGGCCACTTCGTAAGGAAAATTTCAGCTTTTTTTTATCTATAAACTGGGGGAAGATGTAGCAAAAGTAGATTCTGTTATTTGAATGAAAACAAATGTGTTGACATTCTTTCTGCTCTAAAGATTAACTAGTCTCAGGCCCAAAAGAGATGCATATTATTTCAAATTAGTCACAGATTAGAGAAACCAGGGTTACTAACACAGGCTACAACAATAATTTTTTAACACTGAGAGATCAAAGGTCAGCTTACGTAGTTCATGACCATATGTATTGAGAATCAATTGAAAGGCTATATATAAAGCAGAAAATAATGGAGCATTAATTCTCCACTAAAAATACTAAATACTTCTAAAAAGAAGTATTTATTTGTAACTCTATTAATAGTTACTGAGTGATTGATTGTACCTTTCTTCTGTTTTGTGCAAACTTGAAAATTTGACAAGCCTTTCAAACATTAAACACTGATGCATGATTTACTAAATTTCAGTTTAGAAATTAACTTTACAGAGCTCAAGATGTAACGTGCAATCCTCTCCATTCTGTGCTGGGTCATTCAGTGGTTACACAAGGGCAACGACAGCATCAACTGCTTTTTGCAACAGCACATTGAAATGCTTGTCATCACAGGCTGGCTTTTATCCACCTTCAGAAACCTAACAAGAGGTGACTTCAAATATCAAAAATGATGGGGCAGATTGTAACAATGGTTATCCTGACCCACCAGACAAATTATTTTGGGGCTTGATACAGCTTGCTGAAGTTAATGGCGTTTGTGTCTCATGTGGAAGTTAGTTGTGGCTGTGAGTTACTTCCAGGCTGTGGGTGTGTTAGAAATTAATGGGATTTTAAAGTGGATGTTTGTCACATCCTGGCTATGGCCACATGCATAATTTATACCCTGACAGAACTAATATTTAGTTATGTAAAATAATAGTGATTTTTTTCATAGGTTTTATTTTGACAAAAAACTTCAATTAACCAGATGCAAAATTTCCATAAGTTTAGATGCTACCAGAATGCAGTCACAGGCAATTTGTTTGCTCTTATATGACAGAATAATTGGTCATTGGTCTTTTACATCTCCTGAAGAAAATCTGTTGACATTTTCCTGCAAAAGCTCATGTAGTGAAATGCAATTTATTTGCCAGCAGTGCAATGTAATTTATTTGCTACAAGCTCCTGCTTGTGCCTCCTTCTTCACCACAGTGAAGTCTCTTCACCAGCTCTGCCAGGGTGCTGTTCCTGTGCACAGCATGCTGCTGTTCCCTCTGGGGTGCTGGCTGCTGCCATACCTCCATGCCCGCTGCAAAGGGGATGGAGCAGGACTGCACTCCTTCCTTCCAGCTGCCAGCCACAGGGGTGGGGAACGGAGTGTGCTATTTCCAGGACATCTAACAGGATGGAGGCTTTCACAGCCTTCCCGCTCCCATGTAACAGGCAGATTATTTGAGGTGTATTGGGAGGCTCATCTTGCCTCTCCATCACTAAACAGGGACTCTGAGGTCCCTTGGGATTTGAGAGAGATCTATGCATAGGAAGCTCCTCAGCCTGTTGCCTGGGAAGTTGTGCCAGACCTCAGAGCTGCACCACTCTCCTTCAGATGACATGCTGTCTATAATGACCCCAAAGGTGTTTCTCAGTCCTACATGAGTTATCACCCCATGAGGGGTGTACCCAAGTTATACCCCATGAGAAAGTCTGATACCATCTTAAAAAGAGGTAAAGATTCCCACAGGAGGCTGATTCCAAACATTATACTGACTTTTCTGACCAACTAAGTAGCATGGAATTATTGATGTGTGCAACGCCACCTCCAAACTGGAGTAATACTGGCATCATCATATTTGTCCATAGGGAAAACTCTCTAGATAAAACTGAATTAATGAGTAGAAATTCTATGACTGCCCAGAGTGGGTACAGATAACTGCCATTAAAACTTCTACTTCTTCCATACTGGCTTGATTTTTTCCCATTCCTGCAGCAATCTTATTTTAATCTGCAGAAAACCACAGTGCTTGAAGAGGAAAAAGATCACTTGCTTCTGACACAGGATTTTTGCTGTGTGAAAGCAGCATGACTTTGAAGGAAGAGAGTAATTTTAAAAAAGGACCCAGGACTAAAATAAGTATACAAAAGTGAATCTTTATGGATCAGATGCTGAATGAAAACTCTGCTGCCTTGAAAACCTGAGAAAAAAGTCCTATATAATCATCTTTAATTAGCTTGTATCTTGAACTCATTTTTTAAAGTGCCATTTTAATTGGGTCGAGTAGCACACTTGGCTGTTTTTGTTAAGCTTGATGTAACAGCTCTTTTGCTCAAAGGAGACCACTTCTGAGGAATGAAAATGAAACAGCAGGAATCAAACAGTCCTGTCACATGGAGGGGGAAATCCCCTTTTGCTTAAGTGCAGCAACCACAATAATCATCATGTAACTAAAGTTAACTAATATATTTTCAAATGTGGAATATGCTTCACCTGATGCAATGACAGCCTGAAGCAGTTTTATTTTTAAGTATATTGAAAACCATGTCCTTGTTAGCCTACCAGAACCATGAATCTTTCCTTTCAGATTGAAAAACAATGAAAAAATAATAGGCCTATGGAAATACACTTTCAAGGTTTTTCATTTAAGAAAGATAAGAACATTGTGAAAATACAGCTTGCTAAGTGCTCTGTCTAATCTGGTATCTGATTTCATAGAGTAGCAAGGATCAGAAGCCTGAAAAGAATATTCAATACCTCAGGCTAGATTTAATCCCAAAACCAATTAAAGGCTGATTTCTATCTGCACTACAACATCTGAAACTTCTTGATGGTAGGTATCTCAGCTGCTGTGATATCAGGGATAGGAATGCCCAGCAGAGCACAGCACAGGCATAGCTATCCACCTCCCAGGGCTCTGAGTCAGCTCATCTTCAGCACACTTCTAAAGCTGAGCTCTAAGGAAGGATGCACCAGAGCTGCTTACTCAAAGATCTGTGCTGCCTTTCCTGACCTCCCAGTGTGTCCCTTCACCTCCTCCCAGTATGGTCTCCAGAAGGTGTCAAATCTTCCTGCCGCATTCTGCTGAAAGTGAACTGGCACCATCCCACTCACATCCACAGCTGTGTCACTTCTCATCCACAGGGATACTGGTTTAAAGATTGAACACTGCTGAAGATGGAGACAGTGTGATGTTGAATATGTATCTGGGTGTCAGAAGTATACTGGAACAGCCTGCTTTTAGAATCTCTATATAATGATTTCTACAGCTCGGTACAGCAGAGGACAGGTCACTACATGCAGCATTGTTAATATGTATAAAGCAAATCCAAGCAGATGCTTACTGAGTTGTGCTCTTGCTGGAATATCTTCTCATTGCAAAAGACACCATTGCTTTGAAGAGGTACTCTTCATTTGCATCCCAGGCATACTGTAAAGGAAGATGGAAAATAATTAGTTTCAGCACCAGTGCTGGCAGTACAGAGGGAAAAGAGTCGCTGAACTTGAAATGCTGTATTGATCAGGAAAATGAATAAATTCTCTGGTTGTGCTAAGAAAATAAATGCCCATTACTTAGTATGGACAAAGGACTTTTTCTAATGGAAAAAAAAGTGCAACATAAACTGTAATATAAATAATATAAACTGCAAATAATGTTTCCAAAAATTAAATTAACTGAATATTTCTGAAAGCTGACCAAACTGGAGATGTAAAGTTTATTATACCAAAGACTAGGCATATTACTATAATTTTCTCCACACAGCAGCACTCATGGCCTTGCCTCTTTTGCTGGAGAAACTCAGTTAAAGTAGAAGATTTAAATCCACGGTCAAAGACTATTTGGCTCTGGCCAAAAATAATAATAAAAAACCCCTAATGTTTAAGGTGGTCTCTGGGAGTTGGACATTAGGACACCAGGAAATAAACTGAGACTGCAGCCTTATTGCTGCACAATGTCCTGATTAGAAGAAGACTCAACTATATTAAAAATTATTACACTGCAAGTGAGATAAAAGAAAGAAAATAGTATCCTTACTACTTCAATAAGAAGAGGAATGTAGGCTCCAAAAACTGTTCTCTGTTGTCTTGATGAAAAATTATGCTTTCATAATTTAAGTTTTCTGAGACAGCTTCACTGGATTCCCCTGGGCTTTCATTCACATATGCAATTCTAATGACCTGTAAGAACTGCATCTATTACATTCTTATAACAGGAGCCATGAGTGAGGCATACTGATTGAATTTCTTCCCCTTTCAGCAGATTACAAAGATTATTAGTTTCGAATTATATTAAGGGAGGTGAGAAACAGCTTTCTTCAGTCAGTCAGAACACAAATCTAATCTTTAATTTTCAGCATTAAAAAAAATCTGCTCTATTATCATCCAAACCAGAAACTCAGTGGTGTGGACACTTAACTCTGTTGTCAACTTGGATCTACCTTTTCATGGTCCTTTATAACACATTAAAAAAACAGCAATGTACACCAAAAAGCAGTAAAGAGCATTGAAAATTCCAAATCTTAATTCTGGTTTTTAAATTCTGATTTTGGGTGCATGGAGATGCAACCTCTCCACAAAAAAAAAGAAAAGAGAATCCAACTTTGAGGTATCTGCAACCCTCATGTTGTACTGGCATCCTGGGAAACTGAACAGGGAAGGATGCAGTCATTTAAAGGGCAGAAAGTGATCTTATTTATAATCCCTAGATCAATGTTGAGTGAAATGGACTCTCTGAGATGGGATAGGACAGGGACAACAAAGCTGAGGCAGCAGACAACTTAAGCAGCATGAAAGTGCAGCTGCACTGCTGAGAACCTGGGTTCTGACTCACCACTCTTGCCTTGTGAATGAAGGGGGTGGTGAGCATACTGTGATAATGCTTGCCAACGTGGGAACTTAAACTGAAAAAAAGACCAGAGAGAAACTCTTTGGAAAAAAATTATGAAAGTCTGTGTTTTGATCCCACTGCACTGATGAAAACATGAGAGTAATGAGACCAACCAGTACTGAAAGAAAAAGAGATCGTGTAGTAAAGGAATTAATACAGATCGGAGCCATAGAACTATTTATCATCATTTTAAAGATATCTTTATTTAAACCATGAAGCACAATTTGCATTACTAAAAGGGAAGATCTGCTTTTTCTGTGTGTGGCACTATTGACTGAATCCCTAAATGCCATCTGCAGTCTTTGAGAACAGGTCCAAAAGGACAGAAAAAACATCATTTGTTAGCCAATGGATTAAACCAGCTGTAGAGATAATTTAATCAATTTTCTTGAAAATGGATAATGATGAAGCTCCATTTCATGCTCACATGGACACAAATACAATGCAGCACTACCAAGTGCAGGTACTTGGTATATGTTTATGTTTAGTGCAATACATATATACATACACAATTTGTCACAGTTCTCATAAATAATGCAGTAGCCTAGCACTTCTTTAAGTTAGAGTAACAAAAAAGGTATCTCAAATCAGGGAAGATAATTTGTAGTGTAGAATTCCAGGCCCAGTTGAAAGAGTAGGCACTTGAAAAGAGACAGAATAAACAGAAAACTGTGAGAAAGAGGGGGACGAGACTGTCAGAGAAAGCTCAGCAGAAATCAGGGGTTTGCCTGAGTCAGGAAAAGATATTGCAGACAACCTTCTGGGCAGAAGGGCTAGAAGGCCCAAGAAAATGGAGACTAAACAGGAAGTAGAGGAGATGGAGATGGCTGTGGGCTCCAGGTGAACAAGAACCTCTATACATGACTGCATACAGGAATATACAAGGGGGAGGCAACATAATGAGGAGGAAAAGTAAGGCAAGAACAACTTTAAGGCAACAAAATGTATGAACTCAGGATAGGTGGGCATGAATTTACAGAAAACGGTTTCTAATCAGCAGCTTTCTCCAATCAGAGGTGCAAAGAAACCTTGAATGATTTGGATTGGACTGGACTCCAAAGATCATGTAGTTCCAAGCTCCCTGCCATGGGCAGGTACACCTTCCACTAGACTTGATTCATTCTACTATGGGGCTTTATCAGCTTCATCTTTATCCTCCAAATGCAAAGGCCTGGAGCACAGCTGATGACTGAGGATGTCCCTATGCAGTGCAGCTATTGATGCACACTTTCTGCTGCTCCAGAGGAAACATTAAATATCATCTGCAACCACATTTAAATATCATTTGGAATCACAGGCTGTAAACATAAGTGTTATCAATGAAACACTACATGATGGTATCAGAACTGTTAAATTTACCATCTTCATTGTGCTACAAAGGAACCAACGCAAAGACTTTGGCTCAGTTGCACTTGCCATCCTTTATATGCTAAGGAGGAGCAGAATTGGACACAGCTAATTGTGAAAGGCAGTCTTAAATGCCTCTTACTGAATGAAGATGATGAGATAATGCATGAAAGATGATGAGTGTAGGTTGCTGATGGAGTGAAATGCTGTAATAGTGCTGTAAAAGACAAAATATAAGATATGAGAATATAATATTACAAGATTCCTCTGAGCAACCTGACCTGATTTCATTGTTGACCTGGCTTTGAGCAGGAGAGGACTAGGGACCATCCAAGACCTTTTCCCTCCTGAATGGTTCTGTGCTTAACTATACAGCGATTCAGACTGCAGAGTAGCTACAGACACACAAACACACTTCTGGATCCCATCTGGTGGCAAAACACCCGGTGTATGTCAGCCTTCCTCCTCTTCATTCTCTACTCAGGAAGCAGCCTGAAGACATGAAACAGATGGGAAGTGCACTGTCTACTTCAGCTGGCTGCAGCCCCTGAGGCGCAACTCTTTGACTCTTATGGTTAAAACAAGTGATGACACCAAGTTACACACACTTATCAGTGCCCATCACTTCTTCTCACTCTCTAGTTGCCTCTGTCCTTTTTGAATTAACTCTCTACCCCTCTGCTGGCTTCATGAACAGAAAGCAACTAGTGAATAGCAGCTATTCCAGAAGCCACTCATAAAGTCAAAGCCATCCTCAGAGAGACTCATAAATCACCTTCCATTTAGGCCTACAGGCACTGTGTCTCCTCCCACGGATCAGCAAACAACATCTCTGTCAAGTACACCCATTATTTGCAAATAAAATGGTAATGGCTGTAATACCTATTGCATCAGAGCTGGTCTTTCCAGCTCCATTGTGATAAGAACTAAATAAATACACTAAATGGAACCCCCTGCCTTAGAGTACAGCCTACCTGGTGAACAAATTAAAAAATGGTGTCCTGTTTTCATCAATCTCACACACAAGGGATGGCGTGCACTACACCATATGAAAAGCTGCACCAACCTATTTCCTTATGGCCCTGAATGTACCCTGGAGTTATCCTGCCACTCCTAGAGAAAAATTCCCACAGTATCATGGCTTTGCGTTATCATGGAGCTTGAAGTGGCCTGGAAATGAACCAAGCTGACCGTGTCCTACTGTGACACAATGACAGTACTACACTTTTCTTTGCTAAAATAATAACACAAAGAAGTAAAGTGCCCCAAATTCTTTAATGAAAATTAATTTCAGTTTCATAGTAGTTTCAGTTTTCAATTTCAGTCATTCACAGTGAAGACTGAAACGGCTATGAAAAGGAACTACTACTACCTGTGTACTTAATAAATTGTTTATTATTTGTGGATGGTTTTCTATGGCATCATACCACTTTCAGCAAGCTGCTGTTCTAAAATGCTGTTCTTGACTGCCCCATTCTTTGAGCCTTCACACACTTAAACAACTTAAACAACTACAAAAAAGCAATAGACTCCTCAGTTATTGTTTTTTCCCTAGCAATACAAAGTGCCTTCAAAGGTAATGATTTCTCTCATACACTTTTTGAGTGAAAAACAAAACAAAACAACACAAAACAATCAAAAAAACCTCCCCTTATTTTACTAGAGCTGGAAAAGGAAAAGGCAATAAAAAAGGGCATTACCGGAAATGTAATTTTTGTTCTTTGCTACTATGCTGAACCAAGATTAAATCAAAATATTAGCAGTTATCATCAAGAAGAGCTCTAATAATTATTTTGACATATTTTCAGCTCCAGTATTACACTATTTTTAATAATAATTTAAAAAACTAGGCTCACACTACTGTCTAACTAGAGTCTCCTACCCAAGAGAATTGACTTCATGATGAATTTCAAGACATTTACTTTAGCACAGATCTTGAATATTTCTTTGTACTTTGTCTGGTTTATGAAATTACCAGTGAAATTTCAGTCCCTGCTAATGTTAGTTTAAATTACCTTATCTTTCAGGGTAATTTTAGAACAGCTTCTCCAGTCATAGGGAGTTTCTTGTATCACCAATCTTTTAAAACACATAACCTACTGCTTCTTGTTTCCCAGGGCTCATAACATAATCAGACACCAGACTCACAGTGGACAAGACCGTCCAGGATGTTTAATACCTAATTTTCTGCTAAGCCCTGTTAACATGTTGCAGATTTGCTCTAAGTATTCAAAACTACTAACAAAGTACTGGGCTCTGACATATTAAATAGTGCCTTAGATCAGGAAGGACCACTCAATCATCTAATGTCCCAATCTCTTACGTATCTCTCATTGCTCACACCAGTATTTCTAAATTAAGCCCAAAGATCTGAATTAAGCCAAAGTATTTCAGCCCTCATGAGACAAGCCTGTGCACCACAGGCAGAGAAGAAAGGCCACTATCTGAAGCTTTCCATTAGTAGGGAACTGATGAGACATGCTTGAATGATCTCTACAGTTAATGCTTGTCTGAGAGCCTGATATAAGGTCCTAAAAATCTTTTCCTGCTTCTCTTCCTAGACATGCTTGACTTTGCAATTAGCACTCTTGAGCAGAAGTGCTTTTCCCAAAATACAGACTTACATTTATGCAGCACTTCTCATGCATAAAGTGTAATATCCTTACTGCTTTTACAGGGGAAAAAAAAAAATCTTTGACAGAAAATTATCTTTATGAACATGCGAGCTTTATATTTCTCCTAAAGGATGCAATTTTAAGGAGTGGGCTAGTCAAATGTTAAGAAAGGGATGCCTGGATCATGACTTGAGCAAACTATTATAATTAACACTGCAGAACAAATTGCTTGTATTGTATTCACAAATTTTAAAGTATGTATTACTTCTATTTTGGCAGATATTGAGTTAGGAAGAATATGTGAAGATATTTTACTTACTGCATTATCTCCCAAAGCTGTTTTGATACTAATCCGTACTTTGAAAGCATTCTGTGCATCTGACACAAAGAGAAAAAAACAAACATACATTGATAGTCACTCTAAATGGCATTTTAAATCATTTACTTCCTTGATTATTTCACAAATGTCAGTTTCTAAATGTTTCTTAACATATCACCAACTAAGGAGAACAGAAGTTACTTGCATGAAAAAAAGCCCTATGGAGTCTCAATGAGGTTTACCATGACCTTTTTAAGTGAGACCAACTTCCATACTTAATTTGCAAACTCGTAAAAGAACTGAATGCTCAGTGTTTCAGTCCTCAAAGTGAAGACAATCAGTTAAAAATCTTAGCAGCTGGCAGCTTTGTAGTCTAAACTGATAGCTACTTTACATAAAGAAAGATGGGAATCAGCTTCAAATCTTACCTGGCTTGCAGAGCTCAGCATGAGCAATGACAACTACAGAGAGTATAAGCAGCAAAGCCCGTAACATCCCGTCAGCATGGAAAGATTGAGGCAAAAAGAAGTGAGTCTCCCCTGTAAAGCACTCTTAAACTTTGTGTGACCCAGGATTAAAGCATCAGGAGCACAAGTGAGCGGCCAAGTAAAAGGTTTAATAATTAACTCCCGTTATTTTAGCTAAAAACAGGCACTAGAAACAACTGTGTTCTGTTTGTTATTTACTACCTTTCTCTGTAGTAAAAAAAAAAAAAAAATGCAACAAGTATTTCATTTTCCTTCTTCCTTTTTAGAAAAATACATTTTACAGAGTGTCCAGGCCAATCTTTTTTTCTCACAGGCATCAGACACACAAGGTGTCTGTGGGATGTCACACCAGAGCAGCTGGCATCTGTTACCCACAGCAGGCAAATCTGAAGCGTGGCTGCTGCTAGATACCAAAGGAAGCTGCCACCTGTCTTCCATGGGAAATTCTGGCCCCACCGAGGGTCCTTGAGGGTAAAGGAAGACTGGGCACCCTTTTCACCTTGCCAAAAGAAATGTGTGATGAATACAGAACACCTGGCCCTAAAAAACAGGGCTCAGGCATTGCCCCTCACTTGCCTTTGAGCTCACAGCACTTGGGAAGGGCCAGCCTGATGGGCACAGTGCCGTGTCCCCCCATCCCCACCCCAGCCCTACTCCTGTGTCCTTGCTCAAGCCCAGCAGAGCAAATGCCTTGTTCTACACAAAAACACCCCACATCTGAGGCATTGCTTTGCATGAAAAGAACTGTTATACGTAGGGAGAAACACTTTTTTTCCTGTCAGAGGCTTGTTATGGTGGCAATTAGAATAAGCAGAGGTGCAATAAAGGACTTAGTAGGAAGCATGTTGAAAAGGAACGTATCTGTGTTTCGTAGACATGACCCGCTGTGTATAGGTGTACACACACACATGGAAATATTTTAATGCACTCTGCACTATTAACCAAATGTTTACCAAGACAAATAAATAAATGTGGAGGAAAAACAATTCAGAAACTGAAAGGCATTGCAGGTATTTGAACAGTCTCTGCAATCTAGGCAGCAAGACAGGATTACTTTATTTCATTATGTTGCTGTATTCCCCCTGTAGCCAATCTGATTAATGGTTAGTTTCTACCTTGAAGATCACTTCAGAATTACTTTCAGTTGGTCCTTTAGCACCAAGAAGTGTGTCTTGAGATTGCAAATCCAAAGAGCTTCACAAGAATGACAAACAGTGAGAAAATCTGACTTAACTGTGGGGCTGAATTTATGAAAAACAATAACCCATATTTACTGCATTAGATTCTTGGACTTTCAGGTAACAGAGAACTTACCGTTTCAGTAATTTAAACTGTTTTTAGAAGCCACTGTTAAAGGACTTGATAGCCCATCTTTAAAAGTCATTCACCAGGCACCTCTTTTCTCTCACTAGGCAACCCAGTCTGGGTACAAAACTATTGGATACATTATCTACTTAGATGTTCAATCTATGCCTATGAAAACAAAAAAAAGTGATGCATTTATTTCTAATGACAGCTGAAATTAACATGTTGTACATACGCACATCAGAAGGAGCGCACTGAAAAATGTACAGATGTATGAAGGACTATCAGGTTTTTGTAGCATTTGGAACTTAAAAAAAAATCTTAAAAGAATGTGAATGCAGTAAGTTTTGTGGTAAATTCATGTGCAGTTGGTTCAATAGTGAACACATGAACTTTTTTGTACCTTTGGGGGAAACACTGAAGAACTTGGGAAGGGAGAAGAAAAGCTAAGCACTCTTTCCCTGCTGCCAGAAGGCAAATGGAACTGAATGTGATACAGAGCATCACCACTTCTTCCTGCTGTAAAACACCACAAATCAGTTCTCCCCTCAGAACTGCACAGGGCCAGTGTCAAAGTACAGCAAAGGCACACGACATCCAGCAGGAACAAACTCAGAGGTCATGACTGGATTCCCTGATCAGAGCTGCTGAACTCCAGCCAGGATGGCTGATTTTCCCCAATTTGTCTTGCTGGAAAGAAGCAAGACAAATGATTTTTTCCAGCAGAGAGGGGAGGAGGCCAGGAGAAGCAGCAGGGTGATAAACACTCAGAGCTCACAGGGAGAGCATCGTGCAGTTGATATATACGTGCACAGCAACGTAGATGTGTGCCAAATGCATCCAGCTCAAGGCCCATGTGCGTATCCAATTGTACATGCACAGAGTGCTGCCCATAAGCAACCAATTGCTTCACATCTATAAATCTTTTCCCAAAGCCAGCACATTTTTTAAATAAGCCAGGTGGACATGCAAGGCTACACCAGGTGTTAGTAGGAAGATAACTTTGCTTCAAATTAATTATATTTTTAAATACTGTCTTAAAAAGCACTGCAACTTTTCAGTTTACAAATGGAGTATATCTGTATAATTTAAAAAAACAGACATTCTGCCACTTTGTATCTTTGTAATAAATCTACATGCATGGATAACTTTCTGCCCAGCCTCGCTGCTCCCATTTTGGCAAGATACACAGCACTGTTTAAGCATGTCTGCATTTGTTTGCCACTGATTAATCAGTCAGGCATCAGTTTGCTTGAATAAATTACAATCTTCATGTACATATGCAAGGTATGCTTTTAACTTACTTTTTACCTTTATTTTGTGAGGTGTTAGAATTCTAAGTAGTTCCTCTATTATAAAATCTCTGTTTTTCCTAACTACTGTAGAGCTACAGGTCATAGCCATGAAGAATTTCATGCACGATCTGCATTCCAGAAATATCACTGAACTAGTCCAAAGAATTATTTCTCCTATTGTACCGAATGAATTTGTCTGCCTGGTTGAAAATAAGAGTATCTCTGTAATTTTTTTTCAGTGCTTTTGATCTGGAGAAGTTCATGCATCATCTGTATGTACATATTTAAAAATACATCAAAATTTGGATTACCAAACAAATCAGGAGAAGACTGAAATTTCAAGAGAGCATATGACTTGGTAAAACAAACAAACAAACCCCCTCCATCTTCTCCATGTGATTAGCAATGTACTTTTTCTGCTCCTTTCAATGTCTTTGAAATGGAAAATCCCAGGGAAGTAAAATATTGATAGCTATTATATAAGTTAATTAACAGCTATGGCTAAACTTAACCTCAGTTTTCAAATTTGACAAATTAACAGTTTTAAACTCTGAGGAAGTTAATCTTTAGTCTCAAATAGTTGTGTCCGACTCTTACGAGGAAAGAGTCAATATGTGACTGTCAGCATTAGTCACTCATGGAAATGTACCTGGCAAATGGCAGACCTGAACTGCAGTTGTGCACAGTGCCGTGCAGCTCCCTGGGTGCAGTGGAAATGACAAACGCTGCATGCCTTTTCCAGAAGACATGGGGGAACAGGGTGTTGAATGAGGACTGCCACCACAGTCATCTCTGTAACGGTGCAGAAGTGACTTGGTTGTCACCAAGTTTATATTGGTGCCCACAGAAGCAGACAGTGTGTGAGAAATCATTAAGCGCTCAAGACAGTCGTGCAGGCGGAGGAAGGATGTGCTCACCAGCATTCCCACAGATCACCCTGGAAAGGGCACTTTGCAGTGGAAGGCACCAAGGACAGCCCACAGCAGGGCTGGCACTGAGAACGAGCAGAGACTTCCATGGAGGGGGTGGAAGGATGGTGCTGCTGGCACCACTTCATCGTCACATTTATTACACAAACAACATGCCAAGAGTCAATGAAAACTGACCCATCCCAAACCCACACTTCCTGGATGTCTCCTACTGAGCACGTATTTTCTGGGTCTGACAAATCCAAGCTAGTGATTTGAATGCCATTTCCCTTCTGTTCTCTTATTTCCGTTTGCATCATCCATGGGGAAAAAAACCCAACAGATGTACAATTCCATGTGGAAAGCTGCCACTCTTCTGGAGCATATGGAGAATATTATGGTGAGGACAACTTCTACATAATCTGCATGCTTATCAAATGTATCTTTCTTTTTTCCACAGAGAGCTTGGGCATACAACAAAGAGAGCAGACCCTTCTTATCCACTTATGTCAGCCTAAAATGGCAGAAAATACAAGAAATGGAAACCAGAAGAGCCACAAGGAAAGGAAGTTCAAATGTGTGCCAAACAGAGTCACTGCACTTCAACACAGAGCTGCCCTACTGTGCATGCACAGTCCTGTGCATACATCTTGGAAGACACACAGAGATTTATAGTGCAACGTGGTACATGCATGGCAGTTACTGCAGGGTACGTAACTACAAGTTGTAAGATACAAGTTCCTCTGTTCTGGGCTATTCCGTACAGTACAATCTGTGCATCCAGTATTGGCCTTCTCATGATAGGGTTCACATGGTACTGGACCATGAGGGAATATTTTTCTTTAGAAAATATGGAAGAGTGAGTTCCACAACCTGAAGGTTGCCACAAAAACAAACTATGCTTATGAAGGCCTGTGGTCTATAATTCCAGTGTAAGGAATAACAGTTACTGACTGGAATGCAGTATTACTTTGGATATATGAATGACTCTTGCCTGGAATTGCTGTATCTTTTTCTTTCTGACACTGTATCAATTAAATTGTATGGAAGTCTGCACCTGGACTTGAAAATCAAGCTGCTATATGTGTATAAATTAATAAAAATAAACAAAATTGAGAAAGATGCAACTATTGTGTTCTTGGAAGAGTATGACAGCTTTTCCCAGAATCATTATGGATATCTGTAATAGCTGTTATGTTTTGTATTTTTTTAAAATGAGATCCTACTTTTAATTGCTGAAATATATAAGCTTAAGATGGTGCCTTCCCAAAGAACACTAGAAAAATGCCATGATAAAATGTAGCATGCCAAAAGAAAGAAATGATAGAACTTCTCAATTTAGACTCATAAATAGCTTAAAGGAATGTTAATATTATGGCACTTCCTGTTGATAAGAGGATGAAAGTTATAATTTCCTGATTAAATAAGATTATGAAACACATTTGGTTGGTTTTTTCAAAGCTTTCATGGGTGTCAATGGTTCACCAGTTGTTAAATGCCCAATACTGCCATCTTCTGTATCCAAGAAATAGCAAATTATGTGTTATTTTACATGTATGTTCTGCACAAGGAACAGTAGTAGTACTACTTATGACAACTCCTTCATTTTAAGAGAGCCTAGGATCTGGCACATGATTAAGTAACAGCAAAGAGGTCATGGTCTGAATATTCATTGGTCAAGTGGCAAATATAACTGCTGACTATAGCAGCCACATGCTTGCTTTGAATAACTTCACTGAGCTGCAGAGTAAGAACACTCATTATGCTGTTAATGAACAGCACAGTCAATTAGTCAGATTTTGACAGAGCCTGCTGTGGTGTGCTTCACCGTCAGCAGCTCCGGCTGTTTCTGCAGTGTACCACCTCCAGGATACAGGAAATAAGCTCCTACATTGTGGTTTAGGAGAATAATTTAGACCTTAATCAACAATGTACATTATTAATAGCTATGCAAAACATGCCCAAATGAAAGCTACAAACACACTGCCTCTGAAGGCTGCAATCGATCACTCCTGTCACAGAGGAATTGATTACTGGCAACTTGCATATTTCCACCCATCGTACCCATGAAGGTCTGTGTGGAATAGTATCCTGCCATGAAATGCGTTTATAATCAGGTCAGGTACTATGCCTCAGAGACGATGATGGGAATACATCAGCAGTGTGAGCTAAATTGATCAGTGTACCACTCTGGGGTGCTGCTGCTGCTGCTGCACTGGAACTGTGACTTCCCTCAGCTCTGAGAGGCTATGGGGCAGGGTAGCCACGTTCACAGCAGCCAAGGGACACACTGAAAGTTCACCTCACGGCAGGCACTGAACACCCCGCTCCCACACACAATCCCCAACACAACCAAGACAGCGAACACACAGAGCACAGGCTGTGGGCAGGCAGTCACTGCCCGGAGCGTCACTCAGGTACTGCCATGTGCAGCAACCCCCCAGGCAAGCTCAGACACCACTGCACTGGCACCCCCTTACCCAACAGGGCTGAGGACATCACACACAGCCAGGAAAGGTTGAGGGAATTGGGCCCGTTCAGCCTTGAGGCGACAACTGAGAGAAGACCTCATCAACACATTAATATCAAAAGGGCGGTGTCAAGGGGATGAGTTCAGCGGTGGACCGTATTCTCGGTCCACCATAGGACAAGAGGCAACGGGCAGAAATTAATGCACGGGAAACTCCACCTGAACATGAGCAAGAACTTCTTTACTGTGTGTGACCAAGCATTGGAACAGATTGCCCAAAGAGGGTGTAGAGTCTCCCTCACTGAAGATATTCAGGAACCGTCTGGACACAGCCCTGCGTCCTGTGATGGCGCTGTTTGAACAGAGAGGCTGGAGCAGATGATCCACTGTGGACCCTTCCAACCTGACCCGTTCTGTGATTCTGTGACAACAGAACGTTCTGTGCACTCCCTCGCTTGTGGTCTTTGGGAGAGTTTGGTAAATCGAGCTCCCCAGTGCAGCCTTTCCGTGTCCCCAGTGCCGCACGAACCCCGCTGCCCCTCAGCCACGGCAATACGGCGCGCGCGGCCGCCGGAACCGATTGCGCGCCCTTCCGCCGCGGGGTCACGTGACGTCCCGTCGGTACTGCAAGATGGCGGCGCCCATGTTGGTGCCCGAGCCCCCCCTGGGGAAGCCGAGGTGAGGGTGCGGCCGGGCCGGGGCTGGGACCCCCGGGGCAAGGGGAAGGGCCCGCGGGTCCCTGCGGAGAGTCGCGGCCTCGTCCTGGCCGGGACCGCCGGAGTGCACGACGGCCGCGGCTGAGGCCGCCCCGTGGCCAGGCCCGGCAGTGGCGCAGCTCCGCG